>JAQGAE010004611.1:0-12491 GCA_034696685.1 Julus scandinavius | reverse complement strand
GACTTCTATTGACTTCTATGGTTTAGCTGTATTGACTGAACAATAGAAAACAATTGAAACCAATAAAACCAATAGAAGTTTTCTATTGATACCAATAGAAAACAATGTCCCAAATAACAATAGAGATTCTATTGTTATTTGGGACATTGTTTCTCACCAGGGCATGGTCAAGAATTGGACATTTCACGAAGCTCTCTACAGCATCGAAGCAGTTCCTGAGAGTTTTGCTGAGAGACCAGGAACATCAATTCGGCACCACCCTGGTGAAAAAAAAAATGGTGGTGATTAATCACAACCATAAAAATGATGGTTATACATATACATTTGGCCAAAGATGTCCACTCAGTTCCATATGTTTCCAATTTCCAGCGGCCAACCCATCCCAAGAGTGGATTACACGGAAGAAGAAACCAGAACATGGTATGGCCCAATATTCATGTTCGATAATAACCTGAAAATAATGGAAAAAAATACATGTTAATAGTCGAGTTCCGATTAAAAATGGCTGCCAACGTTTTAATTAAAAACTAATTGGTAAATAGGGGAATCATTTTCCGCAAATTGAAGAAACTTCATTTGTCCCACGCTTGCCAGGAATATTTAACCAACTTTCAAATGCTCGAAACACATCTGGTATACGGGTAAGTTTTGGTCAGTGGGGGGAAGGGGGTAACTTTGGGGCAGCGGGAGTAACTTTGGGCCACTGGGGGTAACTTTGGGGCAGCAAGAGTAGCTTTGGGACAGTGGGGTTAACTTTGGGCAAGTGAGGAGTAAGTTTTGGTCAGTGGGGGGAAAGGGTAATTTTGTGGCAGTGGGGGTAACTTTTTGACAGTGGGGGTAACTTTGCAACAGTGGGGGGTAACTTTGGGACAGTGGGGGTAATTTTGTGCCAGTTGAGGTAGCTTTGGGATAGTGGGGGTAACTTTTGGTCAGTGAGGGTAGCTTTGGGACATTGTAGGTAGTATTGGGACATTTGGGGTAGTATTGGGGCAGTGGGGGTAACTTTGGGGCAGTGGGGGTAACTTTGGGACAGTGGGGTAAGTTTTGGTCAGTGGGGGTAATTTTGGGGCAGTGGGAGTAACTTTGGGCCAGTGGAGGCGCCCTTGGGACAGTGGGGATAAGATTTGGTTAGTGGGGGAGAGTTTTGGTCAGTGGGGGTAACTTTTGGACAGTTGGGGTAACTATTATTATGTATTTTCTTGATATTTAACTCGAAAAGGAACCCTTGCAAAATACCCTCACAAAGGACCCTTCTAAATAAATGGGAATATCCCTGCACGGGCCCAAAGTAGCCCACATTTTACGGTAACTACACTATTTTTAAAATAAAGTTCAATTTGTATTTAAACAGAGAAAATCAAATCCCACAGTTGTGCGATGTGAACAATTTCCTAAAGGGTGAGTATTAAGCAGCACTAGCGCCCCTAGCAGCGTTAATGCAAAATATTAAGGACCTTTTCCCCTACAAGGGCCATTTGGATATTTATAACATATCCTTGTGTCAGAGGAAGTTCCTACCCCCTGCACTTGGCAATAGGGTCCAATCCCTTGAATTAACAATGCAATGGGCCTATTTCAGAACGTACCGGATTTCGAATTCGGCCCGTTGCCGGTTACCTTTCATCCAGGGATTTCTTGTCTGGACTTGCCTTTCGGTTGTTCCATTGCACCCAGTACATAAGGCACGGTGCAGATCCATCCTACACTCCAGAACCGTAAGTCAATTCCTTTAAAAAAATATTTAAAAAAATATTAAAAAAAATATTTAAAAAATATACGATAATAATTTACGGACGAGTGAAAATTACCTTAAATGGCCCTTTGAAATAAATGACTGAATTCAGTTGAGAATCAAAACTTTTAACATCACTTTCCAAGATATAGCAGGGCGCCATTTTGAAAATCTATAAAAAAAATAAGTACGAGAGGCGGTCAAAAAGTCTTGCATATTCGTTTATTATTCGAAAACCAGATGTCGTACAAAAAAACTGAAATAGCCATTTTAAAGAGCAGGAAATTTGCTAATTTTCAATGTAGGACCCAGAGTTTTTTGACACATTTATCCCAACGTGTGATAAGATTGTTTATACCCTTCTCGTAAAATGTGTCATGTCGGCTATGCGGATATTGCGGTGAGGCGCCATTTTGTTTTTGATAGTTAGTTTCGAAATTCTGCATGAATTGTAGCTCCATGTAGTGACCTAAAACCAAATTTCCTGCTCTTTAAAATGACTATTTCAGTTTTTTTGTACGACATCAGGTTTTCCAATAACAAACGAATATGCAATACTTTTTGACCGCAAGTTAAAATTTGTGGCACTAGATGGCGCTCTCACTTAAGGTTTATGTAATTTTAAATTGCCCAAAAATTGCATGTTGTTATTATAATAAAAATAAGGATAATGAAATAAAACATAAAAGCATGAAAGGTCAGTGCCACTATTCAGGAACTCAACGTTTTTCTATAATTTTGATATCATTTTTTATAAAAAAAAATAAGCAAATTACACAATTTCAAATACCACCCATAACCAAAATACAAATTAAAGTATAGTTTTTTTAAAAAATACATAATTGTATAACTTCTTTCATTAAAATGTACTTGAACATAAAAGTTAAACAAATTATAAAAGCGCAAAAAATTAGTTTTCACAAAATTATATAAAAAAAATAAATTTTAATAAAATGCAATATCGTTTATGAGCCCTGTTTTCAACTGGATCTCATCCAGATTTTAACCAAATTTAAACTAGATTTCTACTGGTTTTATAAAATTTTCAAACACTGTTCACCATCAAATTAATTATCTACCTTAGCAACGCGCTAAAAGTCGATTATTGATTAAAACAAGGCAAAATACGTAAACAACTAATCGATGTTTCCAAGGCTTAAAGGATAATTTGATATATCACATCATCCAATTTAGCAAAAATGATAATGTCCACTTGTTCTACATTTTATACGGATTTTTGGTTATCTAATATATTTAGCGAGACAAATATAAACCCGTAGAAGAAATACTAGCCGCAGTCACGTAATGAATTTCATCATCGCCCAAATCAAATTTGGATATAACTCACAGTTAGACCCACTCCTATATAATATACAACGAGCTTGGAGTTCATCCCCCCCAAACCCCCTTAGATTCATTCAACACGTATTTCGAGAATATGCGGAAACTGTCTACGCAACTCTGGTTCGCCCTATGTTGGAATATTGCACTCCTGTTTGGAACCCTCACAGGACAGTTCATATTCAGGATATAAAGATGGTCCAGTGTAGGGCAGCCAGATTTTTTAAGGGTAGTTATCAACATTCCGCGAGTGTGACAGAAATGCTCCACTCTCTAAATTGGGACACATTGAAGTCCAGGTGCGAAAAGTTATCTATGGGGTTATTCAGACGTTTTAATCTTTCTCGTAATTCAAATATATTAACCCCTAACGACCACTGGAGGAGTAGACATAAATCACTCAAATCCTTTGATCTTGGCTTCGTGCCAAGACAGAAGCTTACTATTGGTCTTTTGCGTGTGATTAGCCGATGGAATAGCCTACCTGGCGATTCTCATGATTTAGTTCGAATTCAATTTAACAATGATGACTAAGTCGCTGCTGAAGTAGGAGCATTCTCCTGAAATTGGATACGACCTCCAGCTACCATATGGCATTTATTTGCTGACTGTAGGGTACTGAGTTGAATTGAATTCTTAACAAATTCTCCCACCATCTCATTACATCAATAAGATCTAAATCTATTCCCCTCCCTCCCATTAACCCCATCTTATTTATCAAACCCTTACATCCCGACTGTCTGGTTACTATGCAGAATGGCTAATATCGCATCAGACATTCAACACCCCTCTAACAGCGAGACGAGCTGAACCTCATGGTGTCCATATATATTTACATTATTTCTCAAGAATATTTAATTTTATCTTGTTTTAATTACATCTTGAAACTAATTTCCAGAGACTGTTGCCACGAACTTTTGGGTCATGTGCCCATGCTAGCTAACCACGACTACGCCCAGATCTCACAAGAAATAGGGTTAGCCTCATTGGGTTGCTCGGACGAAGAACTTGAAAAGCTATCGAGGGTTAGTTTTTTAGCATCTATAAATTAATTTCATTTTAATATCACCAATAATAAGGAAGCGTGGCTTTCATGAACTACATATCCGACCCAATTTTGATATAAATGTTCTGTTAACAGGTTGGAAAATTAACAGATATATTTTCATTATGGATATTTTATTTTTGGACATATATGAGCACATCAGAAATTTGACAAATGTGTACATGCATGTCCAGAGATGATATTATATCTGAAGATGTATAATTATCTATCGGGAGTTATAAAATTTATATAAAATTTTGATCGAATTTATGTATACTTCATATAAAGTTAATACAAAATTCATATCAAATTGATATAAAGTGGATATCCAATTCATGTACACTACTTATAAAATCCATATAAAGTTCATATGAAATTTAAATCAAATTGATATAAAATGCATATAAAGTTGATATAACAATCTAATAAAGTTCATATCAAATTCATATAAAGTTGATATAAAACTGATATAAATTGACATCAAATTCATATCAAGTTCATATAAAATACATAAATTCATATAAACTTCATATAAAATCCATATAAACTTCATATGAAATTTTAATAAAATTCATATAAAATTGATATAAAATGCATATAAAGTTCATATAAAAATCTAATAAAGTTTATATAAAGTTCATATCAAATTCATGTAAAGTTCACATAAATCCATATAAAATTCATATACAAATGTTCATATAAAATTCGGATAAACTTTATATGAAGTTCATATAAAGTTAATATAAAATTCACATAAAATTCTTATAAATTGTTTTTTTTTTAATTATTGATAGTGCTACCATTTCTTGATTGAGTTTGGTTTATGCAAAAGCGATGGAAAATTGAGGGTATTTGGAGCCGGTCTTTTGTCCTCAGCAGGTGAACTTACAGTAAGTAATCTAAATCCATACATTATAAAATATAATTAAAAAGATTAACAAGTAAAAAAAAATATCCGAATTTGTGTAAATGTGTTGCCATTTCAGGTTATTAGAAAAAGAAAGAATAAATCAACTCCGAAACACGATTAATGAGTTGTATATCTTTAAAGAAAGAGATGTGAATGAGTCACTTTTAGCCTTATTTTGGCAGCCATTTTTGCGGAAAATTAATTTGCGGGTCACCTAAATGGAATACATCGAAACGCCCCTGTTTTTACGAAGATTTATAGCCAAATGTAGAAAATACATCAAAACCAATTCGATGGAAATATTTCCTGTAATTTCGATAATACATATGGAACGAAATGGATTTCCGCAAGATTGAATTCTTCGTTGAAATCTGTTCCGTGACCATGGAAATTGTAAACATGGATAAACCAAATTTTTTAAATGTATTATACACCATTTGTTTGCTACATAGGCTGTTTTAAAGTAGTACAATGGAACCTCGGTTTACGAACTTAATTCCGTTCCTCGACCCTGTTCGTGAACCGAAAAGTTCATTAACCGAATCAGTTTTTCCCATTGCAATTCATGTAAATCCAAATAATGCGTTCTTTGTCCCTAGAACAGTTTATTATAACACATTTTTATGTTTCTTGTATTTAGTAAAACTTATCCTTAACAAAGATGTTCTGCTGGAACTAGTAAAACAATGGCAGAAACTCTGACCTTTGATCGGTGGTCCCGAGAAATGGGTTCGCAAACTGAAGCATCCTTCGTAAAGCGAAACAACACGTGGAGTTCGTAAATCGAATTATTCGTAAACAGAGACGCTCGTAAACCGAGGTTCCACTGTATATAGGCATTTTTGATTAAAAATCACAATTCCATATCCAAATCTTAACTAACGTATAACTGTCTCACCTTACCCCATGTCTCGATGTTCCCCAGTCTTCCCTGTATAGGTACAAGGTTTCGATTTCTCTTACCGTATTAATGTTGAAATCCTCATGGACGGAATAAATTGTACCTTAAACACAAATAATATAAACAAATTTAGTACAAAACAATTGCAGAAAACTCAACCTAACTGAAAACTCAAAGCAGAATTTACCAACAGACTGAATAATCATGTTCCACACATTATGGAACAACTGAAACAATAGAACAAATGCACGAGCCCGAATTCCATCTCGTGCAAAAAAAGGAGCACAAGCTAATGTTCCATAAAAAAACATTCCATTTATTAATAAATAGGGCTATTTTAATCGAGCTAACTTTCCATAACAGTTAAATATTCATCTAACAATATCACCTGATTATTTGAGTAAAAAATACTAATAATTATATTAATGATATTTATAACAATGCCAAGGTAGTTTTCGTATAAATGTAAAAAAAACCTTTAGTACTAAACTGGGTTAATAAAAGGGTACATTTTCAAATTAGTTTTTATTTCCCACTATTTCAAAATATTTCATTGTTATTTATTTTTTTAAGCACGTATTATCGGATAAGGCCCCGATTTATCCATTTAATCCAAGCTGGGTGATTCAACAGGAACCCGTCTTGACCGCTTATCAAACTGCGTATTATTACGCTGAAAATTTCGAAGAGATCAAGGCAAAATTCAGGTAAGTTTTCACATTTTTAAAGCTACTTGCATGTGATCACGAAATGGATTTTAAAAGCGATTCGAATTGAATCGACTAGGTCATAGCAGGTTGAAATCCGATGCTATTATATATTATTAAATATATACTTTCAAACATCATAATTATACAAATTCTTATTCCGTGAACTTTAAATGGTTTTTATTTCCACTTATTAAATGTGGGAGGTCAATGAACTATTTTAGACAAAACAATGTTTTGCATTTCCTTGAAATTTTAAACTTGCGTGACAAAACAACTACAAAAACAGACTTTCGTGACATTTTTAAGCGATTTCTTTTTATAGAGACTAAGAATCTTGAAGATAAAATAACATTTCATGGATTTTAAATGTATAGAACTGTATATATAGTCACGGAATGGATTTCAACCTTGTTGAAAATAGATGTTTTTCAAAATTAGTTTAAATTTAGCTGAAATTTAGAATATTTCAACATTGCTAAAACCTGATTTGGATGAAAGCAGATTTTTTTTCAAAATTAGTGGATTTTAAATTTATAGCTGTTGTCACGAAATGGATTTCAACCTAGCTTAAAGCTGATTTGGATAAAACCAGATATCGTATAAAAGTATAGCCGAAATTTGGCGGATTTCAACTTAGCTGAAAACTGATTTAGCTGAAACTGACTTTCTTCAAGTTTTGTTGATAGCTGACATCTAGAGGATTTCGAATTTATAGCAGTTGTCACGAAATGGATTTTAATCTAGCTAAAAACTTAAAGCAGATTATGCTCAAAATTAGCTGAAATTTAGAGGATTTCATTTTTGCTAAAAACTGATTTGGATGAAAACTGATTTAGTTCAAAACTAGCTGAAATGCAGCTGACATCAAGCGAAGTTTTAATTTATAGCTGTAGTCACGGAAAGGATTTCCACCTAGCTTAAAGCTGATTTGGAGATATACTAGCTGAAAACAAATTTAGCTTAAAATTAGTTGAAATGTAGCTGAAATTAAGCGAATTTTGAATTTATAACTGTTGTCACGAAATAGATGAAATAGATATTACTCAAAATTAGCTGAAATCTATTGGATTTCAACCAAGCTAAAACCCGATTTAGCTGAAAACAAATTTAACCTAAAATTAGTTGAAATATAGCTAAAATTTAGCGAATTTCGAATTTATAGTAGTTGTCACGAAATGGATTTCAACCTACTTGAACCCTGACTTACCTGAAATAAATTTTGCTCAAAATTAGCTAAATCTGTTGGATTTCAACCTACATAGCTGAAAATTAGTCGAAATGTAGCTGACAAATTTAGTGGATTTCGAATTTATAGCAGTTGTCACGAAATGGATATAAACCTTATTAAACCCTGACTTGGATGAAATTTTGTTTAAAATCAGTTTTCATCTAGAATTCCTCATAAATCAGCTGAAATCTAGTAAAAACAGGCTATAAAGCGAGCACATTTCATCCGATTTGGGCATAATCAATGTAAATCCGTTGAAATCAATTCCGTGACCACAGCTAACTAATATTTTTTTTTTTCATTTAACACCCAACCAACGATTACAGGACCGGAAATGATATCATATTTAGTTTTTAATAATCTTATTTTTTTACTATAAAACCATTTTTTCCATATAATTATTTTTACCTTCTCATCTAAATAAATATTTAATTTTGTTATTCAAAAAGTTTTTTCAAGATTCTTATTTTTCTCTACTTTACCCTCGACAAAATTCAAGGTGGTTGAATTTCCTAAGTAATTTTAGATGCATAATGATTATTATAACACCTTTTATAGAACATTAAAAACATAAATTTCGAATTTTTTTTTTATTAAACCTGTAATCAAAGCAGGATGAAAAATATTTCATCATTAAAGATTGGATTAAAATTATTCGATGGCTAAAAAAAGTCAGAAAAATGGCTAAAAAAACCTCAAGATTTCAAGGATATAAATGTGAACAAGGACACGAAATGGAGGAAGGAAGAATTTTAATGTTTTAAATTTCATACTAGTAGTTGTGTTTAGAAATCATAAGACTAAGATCTGCTTGTAAAGTGCGCATAAATTATTTAAAAAAAAGAAAGTAATAAAAAAAAATATTAAGCAGTCACCTTCAAAACTAATGGACAATCCCCTTTTACGAGGCTTGGCTTAAATATCTAGCCATTTGAACATTTCTTTTCATCCTTATACTTGGCACTTTATCAAACAACACATTTGTTAGATTTTGAGTATTAAAAAATATATATAATCTATAAAATCCAGTCCCTGCAGACTGGATTTTAACTAGTTGAAACGAGTTATTAGCTAGGTTGAAATCACTTTTGTGACTTCTAATAATAGCTTAATCTTAGTAAGTTTAAATCCATTCCGTGATTCAGCTAGTTTTCAAACAGATCTGATTTAACTAGGATGAAATCCATTCCGTGATTCAGCTAGTTCTCAAACAAATCTGATTTAACTAGGATGAAATCCATTCCGTGATTCAGCTAGTTCCCAAACAAATCTGATTTAACTAGGATGAAATCCATTCCGTGATTAAGATAATTTTTAAACAAATCTGATTTAACTAGGATGAAATCCATTCTGTGATTCAGCTAGTTTTCAAACAAATCTGATTTAACTAGGATGAAATCCATTCCGTGATTCAGCTAGTTCCCAAACAAATCTGATTTAACTAGGATGAAATCCATTCTGTGATTCAGCTAGTTTTTAAACAAATCTATTTTAACAAAGATGAAATCCATACCGTCATTTAGCTAGGATGAAATCCATTACGTGATTAAACTAATTTTCAAACAAATCCCTTTCAATTAGGATGAAATCAATTCCGTGACCACAGCTACTAACTCCATAACGCATGCGCTCGTATCATGACCTCTGTTGATATTTCAACTGGTTAAAATCAAATTACAGCTACTACAGACCGGTTTTCAATTAGATTTCAACTGATTTCAACCGTCCAAATCTATTTCAACTAGGATGAAATCCATTTCGTGATCATAACTATACTAACTGCAGTACGCATGCGCTCGTATCGTGCCCTCTGTTGGATTTCCCTGTTGGATATTTCAACTATGTTGAAGTCAAATTACAGTTACTACAGACCTGTTTTAAATTAGATTTCAACCGTCCAAATCCATTTCAACTAGGATGAAATCCATTTCGTGATCCACACGATGGAAATTTTAAGCTATAATATTTTTTCACAAACCTCACCCAAACATCTGAGTAAACATAATTCGAGGATACAAAATGTCCGTGAAAATACGATTAAAATCCATGTCACGATTTTTTAATTTAGCCGGAAGCAGTTGAAATCTCGTTTATTCTCGAATCGAAAATAACGCTTTTTTTGTGAAGGGGGGTAAAAACAAAAATGCCCTAAGGATATTTTAAGGGCTACGTGTATAAGCATGACCCATTTAGTGTTTATATATTTGTGTGTACTAAAAAAAATATCTACTTTCTACGAAAACCAAGACGTTCTAATTTAGTCATTGGACATGAAAATAAACAATAGAAGAAAAAAGTCAAATACTAATTAGAAAAATGGATTTTCAAAAAGACCCTGACGACTTAACTGTCTTTCAAAACTGATTCAAAATCGGCTTACTTTTTTATCATTCCCTTGATTGATGAACGATTCCAAACTCATCATCATAACAGGTTTAGGTTGTCCAACAACAACAGAATAACTAGGTTAGGAGGACCGTCTGGAAATCTGAAATAAATGAAGATGTGGTCAAGGAATGGATTTAAATCCTAGTTGGAAACAGATTTGGTTGAAAACAGTTGGTCAAAGCAGAATTTTCCAATAGACTAAACAATCATGTTCCACACATTTTGGAACAACTGAAGCAAAAGAACAAAAGGCACGAGCCCAAATTCCATCACGTGCAAACTGGGGCGCGTGCACTCTGCACATGCTATATATAGAACAAATGCACGAGCCCAAATTCCTGCACGAGCCAAGATTTCCCTCACGTGCCAGAAAGGGAGCACAGGGAGAAAAAGTAGCACGTGTACAGTTCAACCGATTTGTAATGCTGTCACGAAATGGATTTCATCCTTCTTTGAAAACAGATTTGGCTGAAAAGTAGTTGAAATATATTTGGAATAGTGAAGATCACGAAGCTGATGCACAATTTAACCGTTCTGAATTGAATTTATGCAAGATTTATAGCTAAATCTCTCATTTTAGCTAAATGTTTGAAAATTGTGGATTTTTGTATTTTTAGGAAATTCGTGTGTGGAATCGCTAAGCCTTTGGTGGTACGCTACAACCCCTACACCGAAACCGTCGAGGTTTTGAACAAAGCCAAAAAAATAATCCCCTTAGTCACTGAACTGAAAGGGGAATTAAGCCTCGTGAGCAACGCCTTGCAAAAAATCAAACAAATAAAACGATAGAGTGGCTAAGAAAAAAAGCCAACATCATCATTAAAAAAAAAACATTAATGAGGTAAAAAGGAGGGGTAAAATACAACATTTTTCAACCGTAGCTTAAAAATCTATCCTTTGGTTTAAAACTTAGCCATATTGTGTTGAACACACAGTAGATGGAGACACGAAATGGATTTCGAACGATTTGGATAGAAATCGATATTCAACTTGATTTTAATCCATTCCGTGACCAAAGCTAGTATTTTAATAATTTTAATGAATATATTTGCCTCGTTAATTGTATTAGTTAGATTAATAAATTTAGCTGTGGTCACGGAATGGATTTCAGTTTAACAAATGCATTATTTCAACCGATTCGGATAGAAATCTATATTCAACTAGGCTGTAATCCATTCCGTGATCACAGCTAGTATCTTAATAATTTTAATTAGCTTGGCTTTTTTAATTTTATTAGTCAGATTAATAAATTTAGTTATGGTCACGGAATGGATTTCTGTTAAACAAATGCAATATTTCAACCGATTCGGATAGAAATCTATATTCAACTAGGTTGTAATTCATTCCGTGACCATAGCTAGTATCGTAATAAATTTAATTTGTTTGCCTCTTTTAATTTTATTAGTTAGATTAATAAATTTAGCTGTAGTCACGGAATGGATTTCTGTTAAACACATGCAATATTTCAACTGATTCGGATAGAAATCGGTTTTTAAACTAGGTTGAAATCCATTCCGTGACTATAACAATGTATTGGCAATAAACCTTCAAAAACACAGCAGTTAGTTTATATATAAATGCCAAGGCGACTTAGTTTCAACATGTAGTTTTCACATCCTGGAAAAAGTGTGAGGGAAAATGGAACGACCTACATGTACTATTATTCTAATGTATACTTTAAACCATCAAAGCAAACGTGTATAATTTCACGTGTAAATCTTAGATTTAGCAGCTGTTTTGACATCAGTTGAGGAAGTCACACAAAAACATTTACACTTTAAGAGTGCTTATGCAAATTTCCTTATTGCTATCTTTGAAGTAGAATAAGAAAATAGTAGATGTGGTCACGGAACGGATTTCAGCCTACTTTTAAGTGCACATTTACATCAATATTATCTAAATCTGTTTTCAGCTAGGATGAAATCCATTTCGTGACTGCAACTATAGGTATATTATGTCCATGTACTCGTGGCTTGTACATGTACCTGTGGTTGCGACTCTGACAGTGGGTTGTGGTTGTGGTTGTGACTATGTCTCTAGCATTCCGGGAACTTGTGGCTGTGACTGTGTCCTGTAGCTGTGGTTGTGGTTTCAATTGGTAGTGCTTGTGACTGTACCTTGTGGCTAAGACTGTGTCTTAGAGCTGTGGTTGTGTCTTGGAGCTGTGGTTGTGTCTTGGAGCTGTGGTTGTGTCTTGGAGCTGTGGTTGTGTCTTGGAGCTGTGGTTGTGTCTTGG
>JAQGAE010004610.1:0-12493 GCA_034696685.1 Julus scandinavius | reverse complement strand
GCGCCACATGACTTCCGTTACCAAGGCATATCAAAACGCAGTTGATTCCCTATTCGAAATTAGTACATTTTGGCATATAAAACACGATATATTCCAAAAAATATCTTCTGTAATATTAAAAGATTTATCCAGAATCCATATGGTGGGCGTGTCATGTGCGCCATCTGGTGTTCGACATCCAGGGCGCTAACTTCCATACCACTCGCGCCCATTCCCGCTTTTAGCCGAAGCGCCATGATCTCCCCGCTAGAGGGCGCCGTTTTGGTCTTAACCATGATATCAATAAGCAATCAGAACTGATATAACATGTGTCTTCCAGCGTTCGATGCGATCCTTGTGGATGGCAAGGAAGATGATTTTCCCGCGGTTAGGATTTCTAGATAGCTTCCAGACGTGTTGCCTCTTATAATTCCGAAGTTTGGTTAGGATATTGCCCCGAATTTTCTACCGAGTTTAACGTGCCCACCGATCACGACGATTTCATATCCCGACTGCGACCCTTTTGTATAAACGTTCTCGTTACATTTCACAAGTTCTTTTTTTTTGTTTCTTCTTCGATTTTTTTTTTGAGTTATCGTTCTTTGTGCTTTTTTGTGTCTTATCCTTAGTTAGGTTTTTGAAATTCCAGAAAAAAAAAATTATGTGCAATAGGTAGGTAGCGCTATGAGCGTGTAGGAAGGAAATCCTTAATAAATGAAGAAAAAAGGTTTTTTGAATAATTAGAAGTTGTGATTCTATTAATCCCTCGGAGATCAAATTTGATAGCCGTTCTTTTTTATAACACCGATTTTTGTACAAATTCGTATTCGGAATCAGTGTCGTGCAAAACTTTCTGTTTGCTCATTTTGTCGCGCCCCAGCCCCTTTCCTTATGCCCCAAACTGCTGCAAATAACGCCTCCTTGTGACGTTTTTAGTTACTACAGCAGTGACTACCCATAGCGGAAACGACATTTTCACGCCCACTTTTCATGTCTGAACACGTTCTGCAACAAAAATGCGTGTATATTTTCCTCGGTTAACGTTCTAATGTTGTTTAATTGTTTATTGCAGCTTATGATAATCAACTTATCTCTCGAATATGCATTTTCCTAGTTGGATGTTCGTCCTCGGTGCCATTTTAGTTCCTTCAGCCATATTTGTACACTTTAATAGTTAGCAAACCATCGGTTTTTTTATATTATAAATCGTATATTTTATTTCCTAGAATTTAGCATTGTTTTTGTACCGAAATAGTGTCCGATTTATCAAAATGCGCAGTGAAGCAACCATCCTATCAATTTTACCCCATTTTCCTATATGGGGAATTTGGCGTTATCATCGAATTCTATAATTGAATTTCGAGCCAATTTCTGGTAATCTGAAGCATGACATGAAGTTGTTAAACACAATTATATTTTTTTGTTTTTAAATAAATCGAATTACTGGTTCAAGACAGAATTGCGTCTAGCAGTGTTGCAAAATAGACTATATATGCCACCTTAAGAGTTTGAATATCTGAAAATATTTGTCATTTATCATTCATAATTTCAGTGCAAGTTGTTTATTTAGTTGTAGTTTAGAAAATTTTTAGTACACATTGGATATGTGAAAAAGGTTTTGGGACACTTGCCTCAATGATTTTTCAGGACTTATAGCGATTGTGAAATTCTCTACAGGTCCTTGAAAAACATTGAAATTTTTCACTTTTTTATTATTAACGTTACAAAACCCTATAGTTACTTAGTTCTTAACATTACACTTTTCTGTATGACTTTAGTGTGTCAAGTTGTCAACACTTATCAAGGGCACTTTAAACTCCTCTAATTGTAACCAACGCCATGGCATTAATAATAAAAAAAAAGTTAAAATTGAAATAAACTTTAAGGACCTATAGCTAATGCAGAAAAAAGAATGAATATTAGCATGTGCCCCACAACCTTCTTAGATATAGCTTAATACATCTTCACATTTGTCTAAATTCAATTCTTAAAAAATAAATAGCTTGCACTGGCATTATGAACGCTGCAAATCAAAACATCTTAATTGAAGATGTCCATAAATTACACTAATTAACACTAAAAGATGAATCTGTTTCACCACATTTCTGTTTTGAATTAAGTTGCAACTTTTTTAAAGGTCAGATTTAGAAGAAAAAAAAAAGAAAAAACTGTAGCTTGATTTAAGTGAAATTTGCTAAGGGGCCTTTTTGAATGGCCCCTAAAATGCTTCATTTCGTCTGATTTCATGGGCAGTTTAAAGATGTTTTAATTTGCAGTGCAATATATGCATTTCTAACATGCCGTATATTGTGCAATATCAAATTTTTCCTTTCTGGACCCTACACTAGGTTGGCAAAAACTTGCCAGGAAACCATAAAGCAAATGCAAATGGGGGAATTGAAATAGCATGATTTAGCACCCCGGACGGTCTTTTAATTACTCGCAGCTGATGCCGCTATTCCGCTTCGCACCGTTGACCCATTCTGCTAAATCTAATTGCGAAACTGCTTTTCCCCTTTCGCACCATCTTCATCTTCGCAGAATGACCCTCTAGCCACCGTCCATCTAGCCAAAGGCTTTTCCCCCCAGTTTTCGCAATTTAATAATTGCTAACCGTGCGAACATTCTGCCCGAACGGCTATTTGTTTGTCCAAATGAACATTGATTTTCGCTCGCAGTTAGGGGGAGAAAATACGACGCAATTTTGCCTTACTTTGAAAAATGAAAGTCTTTAATTACCTAAGTATATAAATAAACAGTTGCATATACCAAATCTGGACAAATAACCCCCAGGAAACACTTGTCCCTCAACATCACCTTTTGAAGTTTCGACCTTTCTGGTTCTATAGCGCCACCTATGGGGAAAGGTCCTTTATTCCACATTTTTTTAAATAATGTCCATTGAATAACTCATTGACTTACTTTTGTAAGAAAAGCCATTTGCAGGCTAGTTAAGAATATGAAAACAAGGAATGTTTGGTAAAAATAATATTATTATAAACACTAAAAAAAAAAAGCAACTTACACATTTTTTTCTAAATATTATTTTGTATCGCAAATATGCAAAATAACAGTGCTGAAACTTAAAACGAATGTTTTGTTCTTAACATAAGATAACATGGTCAGTGGTTGTATGACAAATTTCTCCATATTTTGTGACAATTAATGTTTAAAAATAATAGCTGCTCAACCCAATCTAGCACTCCGAACAGGTTCCATAAGTGTATGAGATCCAAAAACCGCAAACTTTATTGTCTAAATTTCTCCTGCTTCTCCAAATCTCCCCACCATCATTCCAATTTGGAAATTACTTAGTAGGGGCATGCTTGGCTTCACTGTGACACGGTACAAACCCTATGCTTTATATTCATATTAATTCCTAACCCTAGATTCCATGCGATGGTTGTCATACCGCAAAATTTTCAGGCACTTAACCGGATGTGATCATTAAGTAAATTGGAAGGCTGGACAGCCATTAACAAAAACAGCCATGGCAACCACAACTTTGCTGTTATTTTGGCTGCTTGGTTTGATCACTTGGCTTACCTGAGCAGCTGTTTCAGAGTAAGCACTTACTTACCTGAAGCTTTGCTTGCATCCTGCAGCCTTCCAATCGAAAAATCTCATAGGAACAACATTGTCGAAAAATTTGCGTGCACGCAAATTTGCGAATTGAACAAATGCAAGGTGTTGCAAAATTATTTCGGTTCCTTATAACACCAGTGTCCAAACCTTAAAACATTGTTTCCTATGAGAATGCAAATGACATGATAAACTAGATGTTTTTGCTCCAGTTAATTAATTTTGAGAATCCCTACCTGCTTCGCAAAGTTGCGTGCACGCAATGAACTTCTTTCGATAATTTGCTCTGAGGAGGATTTCAGAACTCCCAAGAAACTTTTGTCTGGTAGCCATCGTGCTAGCGTTTCTATTTTTTTGTATCCTATATTTCGTGTTCCAGAACTCATTACTTCAAGTTCCTGATTATTTATCTACCTATAATTAACTAATTTTTGTCTATTTTTATAAACAACTCTTAATGATTGAGAGTTTTCCTGACGCTTGGCCGAAGCGACCGTAATTGCGTTTTTTCCTCTCCTTCCCATAGAGTTTATAGCACACTTATATATCGATCTTATGTATATTTATAGAATTATGAGAGACCTAAAAAATAATTATTCGCCAAATTTAATGATTATCTTACTCCTATATAGAAACGCGAACTGGAAAAATTATACCTTCGCTCTCCGTATATGTTTATTTTATTTTTTTGAAACAAATGTTCCAAATGTTCCTTTATCTCTTCTCATCCGACAGAAATGCATATTCGAGATGATTACTGAAGCTGCGTTGTACCATCGCTGATTAGTGATTTCTCGATTAAATATAACAGCTCATTAACTGATTTTTTCTGCTTTGAATTTGCATTGTTTTGCAGTTAACATGTGGCTGGAACATGATTATCACCAGAACGTTTCAAACAAGTTGATATTAGCTAAAATATGTTTGATTTTAGTAATTTTAGAAGTAAAATTTATTACGAAAACAAATTTTCTGATTAATTACAGCATGCAAAAAAAATTTTTGAGACAAATTAACTTTCATTGTTTTAAATAATTTCGACCCTCATTGCCGACACTAATTTCGCCGACTTTCATTATATCCCATTATACAATAACATGTTCTAATTTTATGAGAATTCTATTATAACATGTAATTTTATTATAATTATTTTTAAGCAAATGTTTGCATAACCAAACTAAACTGTCGGAAAATGTACTGTCGGCGATGTGGGTCGATATTTTTAAAATATATTTGGAAAAAACATGTTTAATGCATGTTCAAACTGATCATGTTCTAGACATGTTGCACTATTGAAACGCAGAATGTCAATGTTTGCTGTCGTTTTTTAGAAATTGACGTATTAACGGGTCGTTAAATTTAACCGATGATTCACAACCGAGCACTTGAACCTCATTACACGTTAACAACTAACGGATTCCTATCTTCGTTCACTTTTTTGCATCATTTTTGTACCATTTTTCACTGAAAAAATTCTATTTTTCACTCCCCCTGATTTAAATGAGTATTAGTTTTATATTATTTTTTCGTAATAATCACAGGGAGTTAGCGTGGATGCGAACATGGTTGGAATTACCAAAAAACGGCGCTTTTTTTTGGATGTCTATATATATGCCCCATTTCGCCTCCCGCACTTGCTGCTGATAAATCGGCATACAGTTTCCTAACCCACGTGTACAGTAGCCTTCGTTCCTGACCTTTCACCTCTCACCCCCCTTACCCAGAATGTTATTAGACCGGTTGTCACGTTTCTTTTTTCAAAGTAATATAATTGGCGTTGATCCCTGTTAGGCCCTGCGACCATCTGCAACCGCCAGAGGGAGCGCGCAAACGAAATAACCGAAAACCTAGTCAAGATCGAAACAGTTTTATCCATTTGCTTTATACGAATTATTATTATTTGTGCCGTCCCCTTTTTTTTTTGTTTGTTTATTTGTTTGTTCATTTATTTTAGCTGCATTTTCTTTGTATCCTATACCTGCTGAAATACAAGTTAATCTTCAACGTGATAAAAAACGAATGGGGAGTAATTAGAATGTAATTTAGGAACGCGAGTCTGCTATAGATTGTAGAAAATAATTACACTTGAATTCGGAAAGTTAAACAGGAATTACAGGGTAGGTTAATTATTTGTTGTATTATTATTTTTTTTTTGTATCTTTGGTTTGAATTTGATGCATATTTGTCTTTCCGTTCTAATTTTTTTTATCCCAATTAAGCATGATTCTGTATTAACATTTTCACAATTTTCCCAGTTATTTTATGTTCGGATAACAATTCGATCGTAAACCAAAGTTTTCAAATGTTACGATGAACCCGGTGAATATTTGCGACTGTGCCTTGAAGTATATACCAAAACACCCATATGTTCTAAATTGTACTATCCAAACTATTTCATATTCATTGAACTTCATTTGCTAAGTTAGGTCTAAAATATGTACATGTGTACTTTGTTCATAAATCATGAGCAATTACTAGTCCTGCAGTATTTTTAGATTGATGATCAATTTATAGTTTTTTACCCTTTCTGTGAAACCTGATACAGTAGAACTTGTCTAAATTCATCCTGTGTAAATGAATAACCTCTCTTAAGCCGTATTCACACACAGCCTACTCACCAGAGAACTGATTTTGTGATATCAGCAACTAGGCAGCAGAGATTAGGCTGAAAACAAGTGTACAGGCCACACAGAACAGAGTTGTCTTCTGTAAACTGCTACAGGACAACAAAGGCGTTATTTCTAAAATTGTTGTATTCTGTAGTTGTCTTGTGTAGTCTGCTACAGGGCAACTACTGCACTTTTACATCCAGCGTTGTCATCACTTTTTAGGTCGGGCTTATGCCGGACATAACAAATGAGAGCTGAAGTGCGCATGCTCACACCCTAACTTATCTGGTAGCAGACGATATTCGGTTATGTGTGAATAGGCCTTTAAAGCTTGAAATGCGCAAGTCCCTACTTGGGATCAGTGTATAAATGAACCTTTCTAAAAGGCTTATTTTCCACCTGTCCCAAGAGTATGCTTTTAGACAGGTTCTACTGAATATCAGTAATTAATTCCCATGGACACATTCTTGTGTGTTGCTTGATGCCTAATTCGACCATTACACAAAGGTAGGTCCAACATCACACACTTTATCATCACAACGTCACATACACCAGAATATCATCTGCTAACATGTAGGTAAGGGTGTGAGCTTGTGCACTCTTGTTTTTGATCTAATCTCTGCTACCTAGTTGCTGACGTCACAAAGTCAGTCCTCTGTTGAGTAGGTTGTGTGTGAATAGGGCATTAATCTTTACAGCTATTTATAGCAGGAAAGTTAAAACGAGCCTCCTGCCTACCTGTCGTTAAATGACGTCACGGCCACTAGCCATTAATAGCAGTGACAAATTATTTGAAATTGGATTGAATTTTTTCAAAAAGATCGCCATCGACGCAATTTTCACCGGTCGTTCAACGTAACCATCGGTCCCAAACTTAAAACAACCCTTTGAAAAACGAAAAAAAAAGTTTTTATTGTTTGAACGTCTTGAATGTTAGTTCGCTTACCGACCATTGTACGACTGTGCCCTTATATCACCATTATTCGGATCGAAGCATAATGTCAGTGTGTCCAGACTGCAACATGATTGGCCAGTTAGCCCCTGTTGATGAAATTCGATTTTGAAATTTGTTAATTTTGATCATGTGAGGTTCTGTTCGTATATCAGACGAACATTTCAGCACGCTTTATCCCGCTTAATTCGGTATCATTTGCATCGTTGATTGTTTAAATTGCATTTAAATTGTTGGGCATTTTTTGTGTGAATATCCATATAGTTTCTCGATTCCTATTCCTGTCATTACCGAAAATGACTTCTTTTCTTTAATCAGTATTTTTTTTTTGTTTCTTTCCTTCGGAGGCGAAATAAGGCATTTGAATACGTATTTGTGTTATATTTATGAAACGATAAAGATGCAACCAAGTCCGAATCATAATAGGCGATCTGTATGTCCATATATATTCATTGTTCGTGGAATTAAACTCCATTGCTATTATTATTATTATTATTATTATTATTATTATTATTATTATCATAATTTAAAAGAAAAATGTCGAAGACATGTTCAAAACTCCATGCTTACTTACCTAAGTTATTTTCTTCGTATCTCCGCATATTTTTCCTTGACCTTCCCTGCTTGACCTAATCTTTATTTCAAAAAAATTCTAAATGCTGACATTCTTTTTTACAAAATAAAGCAAATTGAAAAAATTATACATATTCATAAAAAAAATAATTAGAAATAAAAACAAATTAAAATTTCTGCAAAATAAACATAATGGGGATTTCCGACCGAATTCTGCTTTGTTGCCATGGCGACAGAGATGCTGCGATGAGAATGCCATGACAACAGATCTTGCTCAAGTGTAGCACGTAATTTTTACAAACGATTCCAAACTTAATTTTTTTGCGAAATCAAAAACAAATCTTGGCGAATCCTGCCGGTTTTTGGAATTTTCTGGAATCTGTTGTCATGGTGTTGCAGTATGAAAGTACTGAATCGGTCGGACTGTTCATTAAGAATCTTAACTAAAATAACTGAAAACCAAAAAATTAACAAAATTTTCAAAACTACATTTTTTGATAATCGAAATACATGAAAGGAAAAGGAAAACTTAAAGACATTTAGGAGACGAGAAAGTTTTTTAGAGCGGGTGTTTTGCGTGTCTGGGACAGAATTCTGGAAGGAATTACATACGCACAACTTTTCTATATTACTAGAGCAAATTTTTGTTGTAATTTTATTTGAATAATTTACTGCATCGGCAAATTTATAAATATGAATTTTCTAAATCGTTATTCGGATATCGTTTTGTTGGACTGTTGTTCTGTTTGGAGAATTCGCAATGTTGCAAATTTTCCAAAACAGACTGTTCACCAAAACAAGTTACTAAACCTCGTTTCTGGATTGAAAAACTCATTTTGGAATATCCAAACTTGTGTGTGCAACTCCTCGTGGAATTTTGTCCCTGGATTACCGTGTGCTTTTTTATCCTTTGTGTATACCATTTTTGCGAATGCACATGCCGTTCTCTTTGGTTCCCAACATCGTTTCATTTCAAAAGAACCCGCCCAAAATGTCGGTAAAAAATTGGGGCATATTCGGTGCCGATCATGGAGAGAACATAAAAAAAGCCACCGTGTAGTAATTTATTATGTAAATGAATGTGTGTGAAAATGAGGACGACCCATAGACATGAAAAATGTGTGTGTATCATATGGTGTTATCACGGCAGACTGCCTTCGTTAGTCGCTGTTTTGCAAAAAAAAAAACTTTAAAAAAACGATTTTCTTGATTGTTTAATTCGAAATCTGAATTCAGATTCGGATGTAAAATCCCGGTGCTTCTCTCTTCCCAGATTCCCTTGTTTTCGTTTGCCTTTTTACCTGTTCAAATCGTAGGTTGTATTTGCTATGCTGTATAGAGAAACGTGTTTTGTTTTGTTTTTTGTAGAAAGGACAGAAAGAACAGAACAGAACAGTAAGAGTACTGAAAAAAGCATTTTAATAAAACTTCGACGTGTTATTTTAATGAATAATTGTAACGGATTCTTCACTTGATGCAGTTTCTGTTCGTTCGCGCGTCGATCCGAGGACCTTAAAGAGAAAAAAACCCATAAAAATCTTAAAAAAACGAAAAAAAAAAAGTAATAATAATAATGTACAAATCATAATATAAAACTCAGATTCTAGGTACGTCGTTGATTTACCTGGTCCTAGATAAATGTTTTTATTATTGCATATTTGCTTACCTTTTACGTGCTTTTCAACCCCCATCCACGAGTGCGTAATACCCTCAGTGTGAGTCCGGTGCTTTGTTGAAAAAAACAGTTGTGTTAATTAAGTTAATGAGGAGGCAGAGATGATTAATTAGATATAAATAAAAAAGTGTGAGTTTACGAATTGCAGCCGCTTCTTCCTGATTACAGCAGCGAAATGTTTGTTTCTTCATGGAAATACAATTCATCAAACCTTTGGTTTTTATACATGAAAAATTGACATCATTTTTGAAAAAATTATGTTGTTTTAACCAATCAGAGAAAGGGCGAAAGTTTTAAAATGTTCAAAAAATACCCAGTTGAGTTTTTTTTTTAATTATGCAGCATCATAAACATACTTTCTTCTCATGGAAAAAAATGAATGGGTGTGTAATTTAGTTTGCATATACTCTGAGATCATAAATTCAAGATTTTTTTAATTTTGGACCTGTCATGAAATGAAAATTTTAATACTTTTCTGCTGGGGATTTTTTTAATATACAGTAGTGTTATGGACTTGTTACGGAAATTTGAACAGGGTGTGTAGTCATTTTACTATGCAAATATTAGATATTTAGTTTTCGTGTTGTTTTCAAAATTTGAGAAAAAAGGCTACTTTTTATGGAATTCCATCTTCTTCCTAAAAAAAAAAACAAATTCAATAAGTGAAAAACATCTTTATATGATTCCTGGAATGTTAATTTTTTATAATATATGTTTATCGTAAATATTACATGCAATTTTGTTGATCTAAACGGTGACAAAACAAGATCTATTCAAAAACGCGTTAAGGTGCGCTTTTGCGTTTAGTTTTAGGTCAAATTTATTCATTTCGGAATTCAAGGATAGGTAAGTAATAATTATTCAACTATCAAACTATATCCGACATTAATCCTTGATTAAGTTAAACAGAATTAACGAATGATAGAAAATGAAGTCCACTTTTCAATTAATTTGGATTGTTCCAGGCGGTCATCTTTGGGAACATTCGTAGGGATTAAACTTAATCAGCATGGTCACCACGGTCAAAATTAAACTAAAACAAAACAAAAAAAATGTATTTAAATTTCAATAATTGTAAATTCACTATTGGATCAAATAATTATAATAAATCCATATCATTATATTGAATGTCCAAATAATTGAGAAAAGTTCCATGCTAGGCGTGGTGACGTAAATAATCCTAATCTAGACATTAGATTAATATCGGCTGCAAGTGCATAGCTCGCGCATGCGCAGATTGAAACGTCCTTCAAAAATGTAGAGGATTATTTATTTGCGTCGGTAGAATTGGTTACGTGACCATCCTTAGTGTGTGACCTTGAGTGCTGAAAATAACAGAAAAATATTTGTTAAACTAAAGTGATTATGAGCGAATTTCAAGTTGAATTTGAAGCCCATACGTAGCCATTCTTAGATGGCGCTACAAGCGGTAGTTACAGCTGTTACAGGTAGCACACCAATGGCGATTACATTGCGCCGAGGGCGTCCAAATGAAGTCTTTGAGAAGTTACTTTGGGGTAAGTGTTTTTGGATCAATTTTATAACGTTTAAAATCTGATTCTAGAATCTTTTGTTAGATTACCTCCGTACAATAAAATATTGATTTGGTGCAGAGCTATTTGTCAGTTTAGGCCCTTACACAATTAACAACCTTAAATATCATTACTGTGCAAAAATGTATTTGCGATGTACAGTAGATAATTACTAGTAGTCGGTGATTATATATCGTGTTACATATGTAAACTATTATACTTGGAACTATAAGTTGGAAGTCAATTTTATTGTGGATAACTTGGCAGAATTTTTTCAAGAGATTTCTAAGACACATTTGAGAAAGCAAAAATGCTAAAAAAAATTGACATCATTTTGACATGTTTGTAGTAATTTTTGATGTTTGGAAAGCTATATGTGGCAAACAAACTTACAATGTGTAGATATTGATTTTCCCTTTTTCTTTTATGATTAGTTCTAGTTTTTACAAACGTTCTTAAATATCCATGCTTTAGTTTTTCATACATTATTTCTCAAAATACAAAGATTCAAGATGGCGCCTAACAAGCTTTAAGAGCAATAAATTCCAAACCCACACCGCTTCTGAAAAAGCAAACTCGAATTAGGCTTGTATATGGCAAGTAGATTTATGTTCAATATTTTCTTTGTCGTTTTTGCCAATTAATGTGTCAACAAAGGATGTTTTTTTTCTTTCTTTTTTCTTCAACTAAGTGCTAATGAAGGTAATTAAGACCTGTTTTATTGGTCACATAATTAGTCACGAGAAATAAAGGGATATGAATAATTAGATTGATCAGCAGTTTTTATATGGAAGTCAATCATGTCATGCATCCCAAGTATGAAAATCGGATAGTAACTTCGGGAACTACGACCTGCAAACCTTTTTTAAACTCATTATGGTCAAACTGTTGTATGAAAAAATAATCTAACCCATATAAATGCAGTATTGATACTGTTAAAGTTAATATGGATATTTTGGTATAATACATTTACATACATTCATTTCTCACAGCTATCATGCACATGTGAAACTGTTGTTCATGGAATGACTTTCAGAAGGTTCCACATTAGTTTTTATAATATCTTTATTTCAAAAGCGACAATCCTATTGTCATCTCCTTAAAAAGTGATTACTTGTCAATTTCTCTTTTTAGAAAATATTTTGATAGCTAATAAATCGTCCGCCATTGCATTGAACTTAATATAAATTTTGTAATTACTCCGTTTATATTTTAATAAAGTTAAGCATACAAAGTTTAAACGGCAAAATTTGAACGTTGCTTCCTTTGCTTTCTATTTGCATTCCGTAAAATATGAATATTTTTTTATTGGAATATTATGATAATTATTATCCGAAACTGAGCAGGTCCTCATATGGCCGCATATTTACTCTCTGATTAACAGTAGAAGGGATGTTAGCACCAATTTCATGTGGGGCAACTTTTGGATAGGCTTTTATATCATCATCTTATGGTGGCGTCACACATGGGATATTTGGCAAGTACTTAGTCAAATGTCCCATGTGTGTATCGGACATTTGCCTATTTGGCCAACACTTGGCTTGTCCCACCAGAAGTCGGTATTTATCCCACATCAAAGTGGGCCAATGTT
>JAQGAE010004609.1:0-12496 GCA_034696685.1 Julus scandinavius | reverse complement strand
TTCTGGTCACCCAATTAATTTAAGTCCCTTTTATTCACCAGCCCATCGAGCAATGGCAGTCCGAAGTCGACGGTGAGTCCCAAATTCAACAGACGGCCCAAGAAACCTGCGCCCCCCGTGCCACCCCAACTCAGAGGAGAGCGGACGTCCTTCGAAGGCACCGAAGAACAGGTCAAGCCAGTCTTCGCATGGCCGAAACCCACCAAAATCGCCGCCAAACCACGCCACGAGCGGAAGCATTCCGGACTTTCAACCATCGAATTAGCCCGTCCCTCCTTCGCAGAGGCCGAGGGCAACGGTAGCGCTCTTCCGTCCAAAGACCCAAACCTGCCTCCCTTGGCGGGCAGCGCAACGAACAACCTCAGCAGGGATAACTCGGCAGCCAACGAATGGAGTTCCATTGTGCCTCGGGCCATCCAGGCTCAGCTGGAGCAACAGGAGGAATCCAGAAGAGCCCCGCAGGCCATCGAGAAAGCCCACGTCCAAATACTTTCTGTGGAGAAGTCCAAACCCACTTTGATGCATGTGCCATCCCTCACCGAGGACGCATTGGCCGCGGCAGAGGAACCCAACTCTTTGGACAAGGTCTCCAATGTCCCGCCTTCTCCTGGTGAGTGCCATACTTTTTTCAAATTTCTTTATTGTACTTTAGTTTCTGTCAAGGTTTTGCTGTTAAACAGCCATTAAGATATCTTGATGAAATTCTACGGTTAGTAACTAGACCATCCGGGGTCCACCGTTCACACTGCTCAGAACATCATCTTGTACGCTAAGCTGGCGTTTTGCCTGTCTGCTTTGTACTTATGCTTGAGTGTTGTTTCCGTAGCTGCTAAAAGTTTTAAGTATATTGCACCTAGCTGCCATTGTTGTTGCCATCATGTAGCTGCCTATCATTTATTCTATTTGTCCTTCTGTTTTTCTAAACTAATTCTTCTGAAAACTCAGAGGTGAGTCGTTAACCTTCGTTGGATCACTCAAGTCCAAAACATCGCATTCTGATAAGTTTCATTTACTGAAATGACCCTACATCAACATTGTCTGTTGACATTGTAAGGGACAAAGATTTGTAAAGATAAACTTTGGGCACAGTGTATAACAACGAAAATATTGCTAGAATATTAACAGCAAACGTTGTAGTGAAGAATAACGTGATCTGGAGTTTGTATTTGTGAAAAAGCAATCCGGGAAGTTATTTCT
Source organism: Julus scandinavius (assembly GCA_034696685.1). NCBI lineage: Eukaryota > Metazoa > Arthropoda > Diplopoda > Julida > Julidae > Julus > Julus scandinavius. The sequence goes on along the minus strand of JAQGAE010004609.1, from coordinate 11,299 downwards.
ATTTTCAGCTTTTCTGAAAATTTAGAAAGATCCAAGAACGAGTTTTCTCAGACATTCCAAATGCGGCCTTTCAGTATTACGGCCTTTTTTAATTATGGCACTTTTTTCGATTTACGGCCCAAATGTTTCGGTATACAGCCAAAAAAAATGCTGTATTGTTAGCATTTTTTGTATCAAAATTATTGATTCGTCATATGGCTTTTTGCTTTACGACCAACTTTTCCGGAACGTATCTGGGCCCTAAAGCGAGGTATGGGTGTATTTTATTCAAAACGAGAGAATATTTCGAGTGAAATCTTTCGATATAAAAACCTTGTGGTGTGCCGCATCAATGTGTCGTGAGTTAAAAAAGGTTGAAAAGCAATGCTCGATATCCTAACTTTTTAGATGTCTCTGGGCCTCTAAATTCTATTCAATCAACCAACTAAAGGACCATGTGTCATTAGAGGGTGTTGAACCAACCCAGTTGGGAAAATTATATAAAGCCATGAATTGTATGTCTCAAAACATGTATGGTATATTAGGTTTTTTCTCAAGGTTTCACCAAGTGAAAGAAACGATGATATAGGGCCATATATGATGTCCATATACAATAAGTCTGAAAACATGGTTTTACATTATTTCTCGAAGAATTTTATGACTGCACGTGCAGTTTATATTAAATACTGAGATTAGACACATACTGTTCATATACTGTAACGTTTCCCAAATACATGTATAGGATACATGTGCCATATATAATTTTTTTCACCTGGTCATGTACAGTATTAATATAATGCATACATAAAAATACAAGAATGTATATAGATAATGTATATGGACAAAAACTCAGATATACAAGCCTACTGTATATGATCGCAGATAAATACTGAGATTAGACACATACAGATATAGCGTGTGGGCATATACGAGTTGGTATGACCGTATATGGACATATCCTTGGATATATGGTCATGCATGTTCAATTGTTCATATACTACATGGATAATATATATATAACAAGGCATATATGGGTATTTGACAGGATGTACAATTACCGATATGTTCATATACTGTAACGTTTCCCAAATACATGTATAGGATACATGTGCCGTATATAATTTTTTCACCTGGACATGTACAGTATTAATATGATGCATACATAAAAATACAAGAATGCAAGTGTACATATACGGTTATAATAGAAAGTGTATACGAATTGAGATAATGTATATGGACAAAAACTCAGATATACGAGCCTACTGTATATGATCGTACTTTTGCATATATATCCAGATATACCCATCCCTGCCTGGTGATTGGAAAAATACAGATAATAGCACAATTTATTGTTTGAAGAAATTCTAGTTCCCGTGGCCAGCCTGCTTTCTGGGAAATGTTAGCATTGCAGGTATTGGACAACGTGGTGGGTCTTTAATTGTTTCTAAATGCCACGCAGCCCACCGCCATCCGGGTTCTGACACCCACATCAACATTCCTTCCGAACGGCCAAGTTCCCTTGGATGCTCGGCGGCGATTCCCCCGAGTGCCGCAACGTCAAATGTCGGGGTTCGTGCTCTTGAGCCGAGGGCGTGGCGCTGCGATGCCGTAACCGCGGCAAGGCGCTTGGAGTGACGCCAGGAAACCCAGATCTGGTTCAAGGTATAAGTGGGCCATCCATCCCAGGTGAGCCAAGGCTTGCCAGGAAAGATTACGTACGCGTATTCTGATGCTAATCCCAATTGCAGGATATTGCATCGCCTACCTCAATGGAAATGCTAATTGCACGCATTTGAAATTCGGGGTGGTGTTGGTTTGTTTTACCATCAGGGTCGTTTGATGGTGGGCCAAATGTCTGCAAAATGTGGGTCTGGTCCCCGCGGTACTCATGACTGGCTGAGGGCTTTCATGCCTTTCTGGTACGGTCTGAAACTCTCTGAAACGAGCACGGCTTTTTGAAATAAAAAAGCATTGCTATGTGTTGCTCATACATAATTGAACATTGAAATGCATTTAATTTATATATTTATGCATAATTTGGCTAGGTAAAATGTACTTTCAATCTAAGATACTCTAAAGAGAGTCGTTAGGTTCATGTGGTGCATTTTTTAGTTTTAGAGGGAATCCAGTGGTGGCAGGGAGGTTTGAGAAAACTAAAATCGTGGATCTTGCTAAACTTAACAGGGTGGACAAATTATATAGGGCCATATATGGCGTTTTATGTTTATATCGCTACAACTAAGAAGAATTTGAATAAATTATACATCGTATATATTTTCGTTGTTATGCTCAGTGGGACTAAGAAGTTTACAAAAGATGCCCCCATTGTAACTGCCGCGACCAGTAATTTAGAGAATATTGATTAGAGCGATTTCGTGCAATTTTTGAAAGGATTTTGAAAGGCATTTTTATCTCGATGGCAATTCAAAGGTGCTAGCATTAAATGCAAATATATATCACGTGAGTTTGGCTCTCTCTCGTTTTACCGTTCCAAAACTCGAGCCATTGCAGATTCGACATTCTTGACGCATGACAAACTTGTCCAAGGTTTTCTTGGATGAGAGACGGAATACTATGACAATCCATTGGAATCCATTGTTTTGAATATTTGCTATTGCCCATTCCATGTGTGTCATAAAAGGAACAAGCCGAAAGCACTTAGACCTTGCTGAGAAACCCAAAGTAGCCGAGAAGGTGAAAGTACTAGAGGACAAGCCCAAGCCAGCGGAAGTCAAGCCTAAACCAGCGGAAGTCAAGCCTAAACCAGTGGAAGTCAAGCCCAAGCCAGCAGAAGTCAAGCCCAAGCCAGTAGAGGACAAGCCCAAGCCACCAGAGCCGCAAATACGGGGTCAGCCTTCCAACGGCCCCGTACCCGAAAGACCCCCAAGACCTCTGACGATCACCCCGGCAGACACCTTCCAGAGCACTAGCGAGAAGCCGGACACGGGCCATTCCGGTAAGGGATGCGGACGAGACGTGGGCAGTGCCATGCTACGGGCTCTGGGCCTTCACAGTAGCCATGAGAATGTGACCGACAAGGCACCGCTCCAGGAACCGAAACAGCCGCCCAAGTCGCTGCGGCACTGCACCCAGTCGTTGGACCGCAGCGGTAAACTAAAGCCCCCGTACGTGAACCTGCCAAACGAACTGCTGGACCCCGGCAACAAGGAGAATGCCGAACGCCAGAAGCTGCACAAGAGCCATGGTCACATCCCTCAGGAGGAGGAACAAGAACAACGCGGCCAGAGGGAGGGCTCGATTCCACCAGAGCGCCCGGAGAAGTTCGACAAGGCAAAAAATGTGCCGCCGGCTCGGCCCGAAAAGTCGGAACGACTGCGGGCCCTCTTGGAATCCCAGGACCAGAGAAATGGTCCAGGGCAGGCAAGGACTCAAGGCCTGAAGCCGGAAATGGCAAAAGACCCTTCACCGAATTCACCCCCGCAAAAGCCTGCCAGACCAGCCTACTCTCCCTCGGCCATCAAGTCGGAGCGGTTCCTGCCCACGGAGGGAGAGGCCCTGGAGAAGAGGCACCTCCCCATCTACCCCATGATACCCGATGTGACGGCGACTGGCCAGCTTGCCGGAAGCGACCTCCTAACTTCACGTAAGTCTTTTGGAAGAACCTTTGGTGGCTGTTGTCATCGGCAAAAACCTACTAACCTCTCTGCAACCACCTCTTGGGGTCCTGAGACCTGTTCTACTAATCATCCTGTGTCACTTTGCAACCACTTTACGGTGGCAACTAACCTCTCGTCCGTCTTTAGACGTCTGTAAGCGTCTCATAACCATTTCTTCTTACAACTGTCTAACAGTGTTTTTCATTGCTTTTGGATCTTGACATGTAACCTTTTAATCATCTTTTAAATATCATTTTGCTATGATTGTTCGATTGACTACTTTTTGGTTTATGTGAATTCTGGAACATGTTGATTTTACCCTGAAACTTCTGCTTGACTGCCGCATGCGTAATACATGTAGTTATTGATGGCTGGTAAACTAATACTGTCATTGCTTTAGATGGTCCTAGAAAGAAAAACTATATACAGCCATATACTGTTATGACAGCATGCCCCATCTGTGATATTTCCATGTACTGCATGTATATTTCTGAAAGCATGCATGCCCCATTTAGGGCGTTTTATGTTGATGTGAGGTACGGGGATGGATGGATGGCAATATATGGACATATCAGAGTATGGTCATACATCGGTATGTATATACGCAAATATCATACAGGTGCATGCCCATATATGGTTATATATTTCCATATTTGTTCAGTTTCTGATATGTCCATTTATGGAGTTTCCCAGATATATTCGTACATCAGCCAAATATATTTTTCCCAGATATGTGACATCGTTTTTCCATTATACATTTTTTGTTTTATGCTCGCATGGTTAATGCGTGAAGGGCGGAGCTTAAAAAAACTAGGGCGTGGCTTCTGCTGAAAAACCTTAGTGCGCATCCCAAAAACGCACGATAGTGAGAATACGGCAAAATATAAGACCCAAAAAACATACACAGAAAACCTTGATGTGTCCAGAAGTGTTTGTGAAACAGTGTGTCGAAAAACGGCCATTTTCTGACACATTTCGTGTGTCCTGGCGATCGCTTAAGAGGCGGTCTGGATCAAAGGAAATTTGCGACACATGTTTCGAAAAACATGCTGGAAACTTTGTTTCAGTGTTTCTTTTGGTGCCTACCGACCTATAGGTTGTGCTTTTAGCTATCCTATAGTACCTAAGTTAAGCTTGTTTAGGTACAATAGGTACCTTCAAATACATATATGTAGATGGATGATGGAATTCCCACAGCATAATATGGCATTCCAGGTGCCTATTTGAATGAACCTATTATACTAAAAAAAATTCAATCTCTGTGTTGGTGCATCAGGACCCCGATTTCTTCAAATCGAAATTTGACAACTGTTGCAGGGTAAGGACCTCCCTAACTTGCATCATAGCATTAAGTTTCCATTGTTTCAATGCCTGAACTCTGACCTTAGCTGTGAATCCTACACCTGACAGAAATTGTTATGCGATGGGGTGACTCTGATTACTCACGTATGCTAAAAAAGAGTGACTCACGCCATTTCTCAATACCTGGCCTCGTGGTACCTTGTGGCACATGTGCTCATTTTGTGTTTGCACTACAATGGATGCTTTGTGAGCCTTGTATGTTTGTATTGCTGCACTCTTGTCTCATTTGAAAGGCAACATGGACAGCTGGTCGGTGTCCCTGTTGCGCAGCTGGGTCCTCGATTTTTTTTTGTGTGTCTTGTTTATACCGGTTTTAGAACGGGCGCCGACTATGCAAATGAAGCCCTTCTGCAGACTTGCCATCTGCTATAGTCGCAGGACAATACTGCTCTTTTAGCACCACTCACCACCAACAGCTTTCTAATGATCTTTTTTCCACCAATTTTAGCGGATGTGCTCCTGGGTGGAGTGTCAATGGGCCCCTTTGTAGCCAAAACTATTTTTGGAACGTTATTGGATTTTGTTTTATTAAGACTTTCTTTTCCCAACCTGCGATATATCGATTTTGGCTTTCTTCAGCTTTGATGGACTTCTCCATTTCTGGGGAATGAGGTGATTAAGCTGGGAAATCCGTTGGCCATTCCACACCCTGTTCTTTTATATTTTTGGTGAAAAATGTTTTATCAGATTCGTCAGCATTCCAGAAAAAAAAATGACATCGATTTTTATATCCCCTCCCTTCATGTTCAAGTTTGCTGCTGTCGTTTTTTACTTATTCAATATTTTGAGACCTTAACAGCTGGCCCATGAACAATTTAATACAAAAATGTAACAAATTAACTAGATTAAGCCGATTTCTTAACATTAGCTGTAGTCACGGAATTGATTTTATCCCAGCTGGAAACCTGTTTGGATGCAATTGAAAAGAATCGAAAAATTGGCGAGCGCATGCGTGTTTATGTAAATTCGATCTAAATTGGTTTTCAGCTAAGTTGAAATCCATTTCATGACCACAGCTACTTCTTCGCGAAACTTTGCTTGGCCATACAAATTATCCACTCGTAGCGCATGTGCACGATTTTCTTCGCAAATTTGGATAGAATTTGTTGCGTGACCATGCATATCCTTTATCCGTCTTTTTAGATAATGAATTGTGAAATTTGAATGAGAATTTCCTTGCGATTTTCCTTCAAAAATGAATTGCGGACTTTTATTTTCACCTATTCGATAGTTTTTAATTGGATGCAATGGAAAAGAAACGCAAAATCGGTGAGCGCATGCGCGTTTACATAAATTCTATCCAAATTAGTATTCAGCTAAGTTGAAATCCATTCCATAACCACGCTACTTCTTCTTGAAACTTTTGTGTGACCATACAAACTATCCACTTACATGCATTCTACAAAAAAATTCGGCTGATTTTCTTCGCAAATTTGGATAGAAATAGTTTCGTGAGCATCCCTTATTCGTCTTTTTCCTTTAAATTGATGATTTCCAGACATGCTTTTCTGTTATGTCTAGAAGGTCAATGTCTGCTTATAGTTTTATTTTTCCTTCAAATAATTCCGCTAGTCATATAAGAAAATCGATATTAGCGATACTCCTATGACAAGTCCATATATTTTTATTTCCAATTCGTCATGGATTTCGGGTAATGGAACCATCCTTCGTGTAGTTAAAAATCCATATCGAGAGTGTAATATAGCATCGTTTAAAATTCAAACATTTAGAAGTCTTAATTTTGATATCCATGTTTTCCCTGAATGATTTGATACAAAAAACGTTCAGGCATACACATTGTATTTTCAAAGGAAACCATGTCCCATTTATGCTATATTACTTTACATGTTATGCATATTTTATATACTTGACGCATGGACTCTCTGAATTTTGTCTTTACAACCCAGGTGGAAAAATTATGTATGGGTATCGTATATGGAAAATTCCATATGTGGACATACCACAAATTGAACATAAATTATCATCAATATCCATATATGGCATTTGTTTGTCCATAAATAGGCATAAATAGAAAATACCCGTATATGAAACATGCTTGTTCATAAAATGCCATATATGGCTTATACTTGTCCATAAATAGGCATATAAATAACCATATATGGCTTATGCTTGTCCAAAAATGGGCTTAAATAATCATATATGGCTTATGCTTGTCCAAAAATGGGCATATAAATAACCATATTTGGCTTATGCTTGTCCAAAAATGGGCATAAATACTCATGTATGGTGTATGCATGTCCATAAATGGGCATAAATACCCATATATGACTTATTCTTGACCACAAATGGATATACATAGATACTCGTATATGACATTTGCTTGTCCGTAAATAGACATAAATAGTAAATTCAAATACATATGAAATATGCTTAATACCCATATATGGCTTATGCTTGTCCACAAATGGGCATAAATACCCATATATATGGCATGCTTAATTATCAGTTGTGTCAATATTCTGATTGTGTCATATTAAATACTTTCATCCATTCCACTCTGGAACTTTTCTCCAGTACCTTATAAAAAATTGAGCCATGAGTTGTTGAAATCCAACAGTTAGTTTGATGAAAGTTGTTAAAAAAAAACTTAATCACCGTCCATGAAGTTTCCAATCAGGTTCAAAATTGTAAAGATGTCCATGACGAACACATGGTGAACATTTTGAATTTAAAGTCTCTGTATATGGAAGACAAGTGTTCAGAACAGCAGAATTTGTTTCTGTGACAAGATTTTGAATTGCCAAAACTAATTTGGCGATTTGCAAACACTTTTGTATGATGTGTTGACATTGGCCCGCGTGCCAAACAGGCAGTTAAAGGCAGCCCATACATAGTAATCATCCACAGCCAGGTGTTGAGGGATTACACGTATTTTCCCCCAAAGGTTTGGCACATTTCCTTGCCAAGGCTTAATTTCCCAAAGTGCATAATTCGGGCAGTTTTCTTCCCAGATCGATACCAAGGTTTTTTGGAGTTGCGTGTTACCAAAGTGAGACGAAAACCGATCGATACACGCTACGAGCACAATAGCACCGGATTGGGCTGTTGGTACATAGGGTGGATGACCCTATCCTTGGAAACACTTGCATGCTTGCGAGGATCTGGGAATGCCCAAAAAATGTCTCTTTTAGTAGCCGGGTCAGCGACTTAATCCATTGCAGACTGCGCGTTGAAGCTCTCCAGCCCTACATGACATCCAAGATCTAATTAAGTTTATGGACAGGTTGAAGAACAGTAATTGTTTTTAATGAAAGGGTCCTTGATACTTGTTGGGTGGACAAATTACATAGAGATAGGATTAAGAATCTTGGTGTGGACTATTTTGGCCAATTATTTAGGATCGCAGGGCAGGTGAAATGGAAATTTCATTTTTACCTGAGAAAAATCGCTTTTTTAATGGCAGAATATTTTATGCTTTTAGAGAGGTTATTCATTTACACAGGTTCTACTGTATCATTTTTTCACTAAGGTGATTTTTCAGATACAATTTGATTTCCAAGAAAAACGTACACTGTTCGAAGGATGCCCTGGGTGGAACAATTACATAGGTCCTATATTGTAAAATCAGGTGTCTTTTCCAAATATGTCTGGGGTCATTTTTATAGCGTGTTTCGGTCATAGTACACTTTTCAGAAACCTGAGTGAGCAATAGCAGGTCGATCTTTAATAATAGCATGGTCCTTGCGCTACGCCAATCTCGTTTAGCCGCGCGAGTCTTGGTTAAACTCTCGTCTGACCTATCATCTTTGTCTCGTTTTTCAGCCCCAAGATCCCAAGTGCCATCGAATGCCTCCGGCTCGCCAGTGGCCCCGAGAAGGCCCCCACGGCCCCAGCCACGTCCACCCCCGCCGCCGCCTGTTGCCAAACCCCGGTCCAGCGTCTTGTCCAACCAACCCGAGGAAACCCGCCTCTGAAACCCAGGCCAGGTAAAACCCTTTTGCCACCCCCAAAGAAATGAAGAGGTATATGATGACTGAATTATTAATTATTGTTTATAAACTTTGTTCCCCCCCCTCACGTCGAATAGTGTGCGGATGGTTTTAATTTCTGTGTACATTTTATAGTTTCATGCATAGCTGTTTTTAGATATCCTCATGCCGAAGCTGGCTGTGTGCCTTTTTTTGGGGCTGTTGTCAGCGCCTGCCATAACCTTGCCAGATCCTCTGCCAGCAGTGTTGAAATTTCAAAACTAAATGTTCACAGAAATGGAATAGTGCCCCGGTGCATCAAGTACACGAGAGTTTTATCATTGCAAGTACGGGATCATGAAACCGTGTCTTGGCCGAGCTAGCGATGTTTCTTTTATTGGGCTGTCGTCAGCGCCAGAAACAACCTTGCCGGATCCTGTGCCTGTAGTGTGTTGAAATTTCCAAGCTAAATGTTTACAGAAATGGAATAGTGCCCTGGGGCATTATGTGTTTTACCATTGCAAGCGCAAGGATTATGAAACCGTGTAGCAACACCGTTTAGAATGAATGATGTTCAGAACGCGTACATTCCTGGAGACCTTGCGGGCCTTGGGATGTTTGAGCATGTTTGAAGGCCCACTAGGTCACCATTGCAAATCCACCAGAATGGCGTCCAGACAATTCCAGGGAAGGTTGCGCTGCAGTTCTGGCAGTTTGGCAGGTGCTGATAAACAGAACACGAGATCTGTTCGCTTGCATCCTTGATTCGTGCCTTCCAATGTTTTCTTAGCATACCATGGGCAAACCAAATCAGGCCATTGGCTACCACCGGTGACTTAACTGCGGCCTTGGTCTTTTGAGTTTTTTAACAGTAACGGAAACTTGGGCGGTCAATGTGATGAAATTTCAACATTTTAAAAGGACAAATTTAGAGTTAACCAGAGAACGAATGCTGCAGAGGAGAATTTTGCCCCCAAAGTTTGTTAATCGTTCTAAAATATGAGCCGTGCGTATATTACTCTCAAATATGTCCCTTTTAAATTGTTATTTTGCATCGTCTAGCCCTTGCCGTTTGCCAAGTCGATAGATGATGTATTATGAAAGTTCAGTTTAACTGTTTTCATTGGGCATGTGACCTGCCATTGGCTGGTGTCTGTGACGTCATGCGCGCTTAGCCAATGGTGCATCATGTGCCTTTCTGTGAAACAGCGACATTTGTCTGCTAGGTTCGTGGAACAGTTTGGATCGACTACCGCTTTTGAAACGACCTAATATCACGATTCATTTCGCGAATCTTGATTCACCAGGGCCTTTTAAGCTTGAACTTATTCACCACATTTTTCCTTTTTTATTTTTATTATTATTATTTTTCTGTTATTGTAAGGCTGCCTGGTTAGGATGTTGTAAACATTTAAGATGGTGGTCAAAATTTATGGATGTGAAATGAAGGATCTCAGTAAGAATATTTGACGATTCTGTTTGCTATTTTTGTTTTTTCGTGGTGAAGTTGTTGGCTTTTCGTGCTTAATTCACACTTTGATATAAAACTATTAAGCCGGGTCTCCACCAAGACGTACATGTACGTATAAACACGTTTTTTACAAACATATGCAAAAAAGTTTGCCCTACGGGTTTGTTTAAGCCGCCATTTTTTAAATATATGTAAATATCAAAATTGTACAGTTATTAAAGGCATTTAATAGGTGCACAATTTTTGATATTTCCATATATTTACAAAATGGCGGCTGAAACAAACCCGGAGGGCAAACTTTTTGTACATATGTTTGTAAATACTTGTTTATACCTACATGTACGTCTTGGTGGAGACCTGGCTTTAGAAAAAAGGGACCGCATATGCGTCCGCCATGTTTGCCATCCACCCAGCAGCCAGGTTATGATTTTGCACCTTGTTCCACCACTATCAAGGCCTTATTATGTTTGCAAAGCTCAGTGATATTTCTAAACGCGTTATTGTAATTATTTTAGCTATAAACGAATATTTCAATTTGATCAAGTTGTTGATTTTGTTTGGCCCGTCTAGGTCTCCGTACACTAGTTTGGGCTACCTTTTAGAGGCTCCGTAGATAAAAATGCGTTATTTTAAACTGTTTTTGACATTCTAGAACACTCGAAGTTGTTGGACAAACCTGAATTTCTATGTTTACGCGCATTTAATTTGTAAATTTGATTCTGTTAAGTGCTAAGTAAACCTTCTGTCAACAGCTGCCTTATAAATGAGGCTTATTATCATCTTGTCTCCGCCGAATGAGTGTAGAAAGTGCCTGAAAGTCTCAATGGAATGTCTGCTGGGTAAGTAATTTGCATTTATTACTTTAGTCTTTAGTCATTATACAACTATTGTTTTAGTAGCCTAGACTATCATTTCATATGCTGTTAGCAATAAGAGGTCAA
>JAQGAE010004608.1:0-12497 GCA_034696685.1 Julus scandinavius | reverse complement strand
CAAAAAAAAAAAAAAAAAAAAAAAAAAAAAAAAAAAAAAAAAGAAAAAGTGGTTTAGTTTCATATGGTATTTGCATGTGGTGTTATTATTGTATTTAAGGTTCGACCACGATTTTTTGCTTGGCAGATGGTGAAACCTCTTCGTATAATACGGTTTCTGAAAATGTGAGATTATTAAATTTCTATATTAAGATTGAAAACATGGGCCATCTGTTGCTCTCCCTATCTCGCTATTGGTACTCATGCATTTGGTCGAAAAAAGGATTGTAGATTTTTTTTAAAAGGGTTTGAATTCTGAAGAACACCAATCGTGCTTAAGCCCTTCAGTTCCAACTTTGTCAATACTATTACATCATGTGCATGCATAATATATTTATGCAAATGTGCCAATATCTATTGGAATATGCTTCGGCGCATTTCGACAATTAATACCTTTGTAAACACTAATAAAAAGGGATTTAATGATAATAAAAAACTCTAGTATTCGAAGCGAATATTTTCAACTTCTGCATAATCGACGAGAAAAGTCTCATTGGGGATTATTGGAAAAGATGAGGGTGGTTTTAAGTGTGGAAAAAACAGTAATATGGTTGAGTGCACTATACCACAAGTTGTAAAGCGCGTAAATATCTACTACATATATATAGGTGACACTTTACCGTATTAAACGGTGCATCGAAGAAGGGTTTAATATAAAAGAATAAAAATTCAGTTAACAACTTTTTGACCAGATTTAAAATATCTAACGGAAATTTGTGGTTTGGAATGGTTAATCTACTCATGTAACGCTCATGCAACATAGTACAATGTTATACAATGTGAATCAGCGTTTTGCATAAGATATTCTATTTGTGAGGATCAGTTTTAATATTTTAAATTTAAGTTTAGCATATAGAGGCATGAAAACAAGTTGCATGTTACCATAAGAAAAGAAGTTTTGGTGAGATGGTGCCTATTGTATTTGAAAAATGAAACTTTGTCATCAGGCTTGTATGAAAAGTAGCAAATTAAGGATGTTCCAACATTCTAAATACAATCCTAGTTATATCGGAAATGCATGGCATTGTAACTTTATCATTACAACATTGTCTGTTTTGTAGATTACACATTCCACTTGCCAGATAGTACATTTCGAAAGTTGACTTTTATGTTAAACAAACCTAACCCTAAAATCCTCACTATTATGGGCTGGTTGCACCAATAAAGGTTAAACTAAACCTAAGGTTAACCGTGAGTTAACTAGGAAAAGCATTGCACCAAAGGAAGTTAACAGTTGACCATTGGTTAACTTGAGGAAAACCAATGAGGCTAACCCTGAGGTTAACTCGTGGTTTTATATAACCCCAGATTAGCTAACCTTTTATTTAACACTTGTTGGTTCAACCGGCCCTAAGTGTCAAATTAAACAATACATAATATACGGTATATCCGGAAAAATGGTCAAAGTTCGGACATTTGGACATTCAGTACGAAATCCTGCAAAGGTTAAATATTGTCATTGTTGAGTAATCGTTACGTTGGGGTGGGTAAGAAGGTTGGGTCACTCGTTAGACTCGATTGTAATGGTTTAGTTGAACCTTATCAAGGAGACTATCCACCCAAACCATCTGAGCTTTTACAGAGCTCATGTATTATCAGTCTGTCTAAACCCTCTGAGCCGTTGTCCAGGATTCTCCATATTTTGTACAACTGAGTATATATATATTTTTAATATTTCATTTAAATTAATCAAACATTAGTGGTTCTGCTTTGTAAAAAAAAAAATATCCCAACAAAGGCAAAGTTTAATGAACAGTAAGTATTAAGGTTCCAATATTGAAAGATAAAGAAACGGCCAATTTTCGAAAATAATCCCTTAATAAGTTAGAGAGAATGATTTTTAATTGGGTTTTTTATGCCATTTATTTTGTGATTGGCGGGTGGAGGAGGTGAAAGCTTTCCATATACAGTCATTAATAATGAAGAAGATAAGAAAAAAGGAAAAAAATTAAAATGAAAAGAAAGCCATTAGAAAGCACTTTCATAATTTTTGATGAGTTATTCATGGCTTATTGGCTGCTGCATATATTAAATAGACGAGTAATTTCAAAAATTAATTCCGCTCAAGCCGCTTGCATGCGTAGGCCATATTTGTCTAAGGAAAGTTATTAAACACGGATGCTTATTTTTTAATGAAACTTAATTTAAAGCCTGCAAATTATTGGAGAGGAAAAGATAAAAAAAACAAGTAAAAAAACTTTAAAAAAACTTATAACATCTAAAAGACAAAAACACGGTTAATTCATTGTGGAATTAACATATTAGATACGGGCAATTATTAATTCACGACACATTTGCCTGACTTAATTTTTGAGAGCATTAACATGTCACTTTATCAACAGTTATTCGCGAATTTCCTGCCATATATGCATTTTCATTAAACTGTAGTATATGGTTAATAAGAAACTTAAACACAGGACCACAGAATACATAAGCTTATAAAAGTTAAATACACGTATATACATATATCTAGTTTACAATAAAAATATATAGGACTGTTTTTTTTAGGATCTTCCAATCATCGTATTTGATTATGACAGACATGCAGTTGGTGTATTTAAAAATCAAGCATTGTGGGACTTAATAACCCCTTCATTATCTGCAAAATTGTCTAAACATCTGCTAAAAATGTACCGATCCATATTTATGTTCAAATTAATTGTGGGACTTTGTAAATGTTGAAAATATTGAAATCAAAGAAAATTCGTTTTGGAAATATTTTGGAATATTCTAACTATGCCAACATTAGTCGATAAATAAAACAATTTGGTGAAAAGGAAACAGTAGAAAACATCTTTTCAGTTATTTTTTAGTGGAATTCCAACCAAGACATACAAACCTACACAACATGCACGTTTTTTGTCTTCGAGAGCCTAAAAATATCCAAAAAATGTTGAAGAGTCAACTTTTCGCCAGAAATCCGAATCTTAAGAGCAAAACATGCCCGAAAAACATAAGTGCTGCGGGCAGTGAAAACGCATTATTTTTTACTAGAAAAATAAATAAATAAAAATGTACATTCCATATTTCCTCCTTATACAATCTATACATTTTTACGTTTTCTATTTTCTGAAAATTCTTGAACAAATAAACTTGGCTTGGTATTTCCCTTATAGGAAGTACAAAATCTCTTTAGGATGCACATGGTATCTAACCCTGACAATGCTCTCAAGAAATCGAAGTGCAACGCCCAGTACTTTACTGGGCAGCTGATAAGGTATAAAAAGTAGCCAAAATAGTCTAAAGATAAATATTGATTTTATCATTAAACAAAAGAATTGAAATACAAAGTAAAGAAAACAACGGCGTACATAGTCAAATATGCAAAATGCTTTTGGCTTCGTTTACATCATTAATTATCGGATACTGGTACTTGGCTGTATCAAAACTTTACATTGTCAGATTACCATAATCAATTGACATGGTAACAAACTAAACTTTACATTTCAACATGTTTTTTCTCAATCGATCCACTTGTCAAAGTTTAAATAAAAACAAAACATCGTCTGTTTAGAAACTTATTCTCAATAATTACTCACTGCACATGTAATAATTTAAATATAAAATTATGATTGATATTTGGTTTTAAGTCAATAAGTATTTAATTGTTTTTACATTTTATAAACTTGACTAACACAACAGATGGTGTGCATTTTATCATACCCTTTCCTTGTGTGACTACAAAACGTGTTTTAAAATAGGCATATCAATTCCATCGTTTCTTGCATTGGAAAAATGTGAGGAAAACTCTAGACTACAAATAATTTTTACAATTTTTTTCCTTCGTCATCAATGGGAAAGAGTATCGGGTAGTTGAACCTACTAACTAACCTTTGTATTATCCAGACGTTCTACATGGGAAGGACATTTTAATTATGGGCAACATTGTTTGATGGGAAAATACCACAGCCTGCTGTGAAATTGTTTTTCGGCCCTCTTATAAGAACATGTTAAACCAATGAAAAGTTAAGGAAATCCGAAACATTGTAGATACGCTAAATATGTAACTCGTATACCATGAAAGCTTTCTATAACGTCAACAAAGGATTTCAACTTTAAATTATTTAAATGAAGGATTTCATATGGCGTTTCATGATATGGTGCAGGGGGAAATTAATTCAAGGAAAGCTAAGAAATTGTCCATACTTTTTTATATTTCATAATTCATATGCAAGATAACAGTTTTCATTTTATCACAATTGTTACTCTGCAGTAAGCTTCTTCTAACTTGTCTCATGCTGACTTCGGTTGATGAGTTAAAAACCACAGTGGGTATACTCAAATAGGGGACCATGTTGAAAAAAAAATCATAAAATAACAAACGTACAAACTCAAACTAGCTATCCCAAACGTTTTCAAAATTGTCACTTGGTTTCGAAAACAATAGACTTGGAATTTCATCTTTCACTAAACTTAATTCACCTTAAATGAATTGTTTAACTGGACATTAACGTCAAGGGACATTAAAAATAACTTGATGAAACCAGCTAACATGTCTTCAGAGACGTATGTTCGAACTTTTAGCAAGTACAACAATCTTTACCAACTTCTTTAGACCATTAGGTTCATTATCTTTATAATTCAATTGGAAATAATAAAATAAATTAGTTTTGTCTGTTACTGTGTAAATGTAACATGCACTTACAAATGGCGCTACTTCGAGAATATAACAATGTCCTGTTTTGAAACAGGATGCCTTCTTAGTGAAAAATGGTGAAATAGAATAAATGAATATATACATGTACGTCCAGCTATTCTTTAATGATGAAAAATTAGTTATGGAAATTTGAATTTTCCATCAAAAAATGTGAAAGGAAGGAAACTGCCAGGATATTAAAACATTTTACCATTATTGTGTTATTAGCAACTATATATATGTATAAAAAACGTCACTATTCATAATACAAAAGTAATTGCATCCATTGTGGGAGAAAAATAAAACAAAAATTTTAATATGACGCTTCCTTTGGAAAAATAACGTGTAAACAAACGAGAGAAAAAAAAATGCCATGTAGGCAACATAGGGGATTTATGGCAGGACAGAAAAATTAAGAAGACTCCTAAAAGACTAAGGGTGAATTTCCTTAAAATTTGCTAGTGCGTGGATAATTACACTAGTTTTTAGTTTTCACGTCTAGTGTATAATTATATGTTTGGGTAAAAAATAATTTTCTCTATAAATACGAGTGATGGCCGGGTGGTAAGTAAGGGATATTATCACCATCCCAAAATCAGTTGTGAGAAATGGGCTTTGGATGACACAAAAGCTGCGATACGGTATAACAATTTAGAGAAAAGTAACAACAATGCCACAAGATTGTACCCAGGATAACAATAGAGGTCTCGACACTAGTTTCAAAAAATAAATGGAAATAATTACGAATTTACACAACAGAATTTTAAAAAAAGAAACATTGAAAGAGTTCACTTTAAGGTCATGGCCGTGGGTGGAGGGCTACGTTCTAGAAATACGAAATGAGATATGGTCAGTTCATGGATGCAGAGCTTTATGGGGTATATCATCGTTAAACAAGTCTGCAGGTGAAATTAACCGTTCATAATATAATTATACCTATAATTCTATTAGCTTGTGCACCCATACTTCCTCTCACTTATTATCTAACTCACCCGTACCAATTATAGGTGCTATACGAATTAAGGAGAGAAATATTTTCCGATTTAGAAAAATATGACACCCAAATTTGTTACAGGTAGTGAATTACAATGAACAGACACCTTTCTGAAAAATCCTGTATACAGACTTGGAGAACAAGTGCAATTTCGCGAATTTTATTTTATGGAACTAGCCTACTAAAATCAATTCTAGATTTTTCATAGAAAAAAAAAGCATGCCGATAAGACCTAAGTTTTATTTATAATGCAAAATGTTGTCTGCTATAAAATTTTTCCTATCACATATATACATGTATGAATGGCAATATAATTATAAGCTGCAAATATCTCGATAGCCTCACATATTTAAATTTAATTGCTCATAAATTACCAGGCGTTTTAAAAGCACGCCCAAAAATCAACTTGGCATGGAAAATTAAAGGGGATCGTCTTTGAAATGAATATAATTGATATCAAATTGAATACCTAAAGAAAGATAAATAATTCAAAAAGATTAGGGATGCTCATTGAGTGGTTACGGTGGACAAGTTTTATGCAAGTTTAGGGTGAGGAAATTTTATGGCCCATTATTGACGACTTCCGCTGCACAAAATCCCACATTTCAGTTTCTTAATTTTAATTAAAATCTGGCAATAGATAATTTAAGCGGTATCCCACGATATCCTCACGTAGCCATAAAATAACCTAGCGATAACACTAGACTTTGCCAAACATTGCCATAAAAATATAAACATAAATCTGTAGTCATTATAAGCTAAAAGCTTGTTATTCTTTCCACTCTTGCCAATTTTTCAAAATTATCATTTCCTAACTACGTGTACCATAAACCATTAATTGACAAAATAGTTGGCTAACATCTACAAAATGGTGAGTTTTTTATGACTCTAGTGTCAGCATTCCAATTAAATATGCTGTAGTTAGAATACAAGGTTTTATTGATTTGTATGCAGAAGGCTAACCCGTTATATACAGGGAAATAAAGAAGCAAAAACTAATACTCAATAATTAAATTTGTGGGAAAATGTCTAGAAACTTATCTCATATTTTAAACAGATTCACGATAACAAATGCAATCGAACTTTCTCAGGATTAAGGAAAATGAAGAAAAAAGTATAATGACGAAAAATCACAAGAACATGAAGAATTAAAAACTTGTTATTATCGCAATTTATTCATATCAAGCAATTAATTGAAATTTCAAACTCTTCCTACTATCAAATATCGCAAACATTCGAAGAAAAAACGCCATTTGCGATTAAATTCAAAGGTTTAATCGAATATGCTTATACATATTCAAGAGAAATCGGTGAATAAATTACATCCATCGCTTTTATCATTTGGGCAGTTTTTTTTTCCTACACCAGAATTAATTGAATTTTCTCAGAAATAATTATATAAGCGACGAACGTTGTTGTCGTGACAATTTATCGTGTCTTATAAAATAATATCTCTCATAATAATATTATTATATTATTAATGGTTTTTCATTCCCCTAAAACTCATTCGTCATTACTCTTAAAAAGATATTTTTCTCATTTTTTTTGTTCTCCTTTGACGTAAATTTAGCTTTAATTAACGATTAAAGTCATTCATCAAATTACCAGAAAGAAAAGCAGCGAATGAAGATATACACGAAACGCTGTATCTGCAGGGCATGACAATAAAAATGTGGTATTTTAAATAAACGCTGTTCAGACATCCTCAGTTTCGCATTTTTATTACTTGACCACTAATGTGCTAACCATAATTAGAATTAGTATCCCTTTCGTAAATATTTGCACACTGCCCATTGAATTTGCATAATTTTCTTGTTAGTTCCATATATGATAATTTCTTGTTATCTTTAAAACCCGCATTATTAAATGAATCGCCCTTGAGGGAATGCCTGAATGGCTTTGGGTCATTATAGAAGTTCATTTCCCCTTTAAATTATTCAAAAAATTATGTCCTTTAAGGTGGCCACTAAACTGTAATGATATATAAATACAAAACAGTAATGGTAGGAAAGTTGACAAATCGTAAACATTGCTTAAAAATCCAGTTAATATGCCAAACAACTTTCAACTAACATATATGTATATTGCAATGTTTCTACTTTTCGACGGATGGTGGCAGCTGTTGCTGTCTGTGCAAGTCTATTACTATATACTATGTTATATTAGTTTCTTAGTTAACAAGCCATGTTACAAGACAATATCATTTTTCAATAAGATGCAACAAGAACAATTGGTTGTTAGCAACTCGTAATATACTGTAATTTTTATCAAGGCCAAGAATTTCCAATTATACAGGCTCAAAATTCAAGTTTAATATTCACAACAAAAAAAGTTGATTATGCTCCAATATTCAATAACTTGATATCTTAAAAAACTGCGGTGGTGTTCAAAGCGGAAGGAAGCAAGTGTTCACAAATAAGGTGAAATAATTGTATCAAAATTACAAGTTAGCGTAAATGTTAATCATACACGGTATAACTTTCATAAAAAGTGTATCATAAAAGACTATTTTAAACATGAATATAATGCAGCTAGCCAAAAAATAATGCCATTTTTTTATCGGTACAAAAAAATGGCCATCTGCAGAGCTGCAACACACATCTGCCAAATGTTTACAAGCATGAGTTCCGTGATTTCTGCAATTTTACTCGAAATTTAATTACACTATAATTTTGAGCCAGGATTTGAAGATCTTAACGCCACTTCCTATAGACAAACAGGATTTTTAATCTCGGTTATTTCTAAGTCTTAATGAAATGGCTGTTCTTAAAAACAGGCCATGTCCTGCATTAATGCCTTGACATTTTCTGAAGAAATATCTGGTTATCAATTTGATAGAATCTTCATGACAGGCGTCATCGCAAACTTCAGAAACATATACAATTTGAAAAGAAGAAAAAATGAGAATATATCGAATGTTCGGTAAGAAGCATAGTAGACAAAAGCACGTTTCTCCAACACCAAAAGTTGGAAATTATAAAACAGAAGCATTCTTGTAGAACAACTTGTTCCCGACTACTGTTTCTACAGTGTCCCTAAGTTGGCAATATCTTTCCTGAAGCTCCATCTGTTGATGCAAGTAGTTTTAATACCTCTGGACACTTAATAGCATAAAAATACAAGCGGGGACGTCTAATGGATAGCTCCCTGGTGAGTTGGAGACAAACCAGATAAGACACAATGACTTCGGAGGAAGTTTGAAAGTTTCATCTGAAAACATCTTGCCATTTGGATGCATTTTTCTGCGCGTAACGGTCGCTGAATTTCTTAAATAGTTAGCGTGATTTAACTCACGTCTGCGTATTTACATAATATTTTCGTTGTTGTTATTATTTCATTCGCAGAACGAAAATAAAAAGTTGAAATTTATAGTCCATCTTGTCATCTATTTTACATGCTGTTCGCTTCCACTTGTCACTGGAAATGCAAACAGAAATTTACTCGCTCAAGATTTCATTAAAATGCCGTCCGAGGGGAGCAGTTAGCCCGAAGCACAATTCTCCAACGAAACGATACCAATGTGGAATCAATGGAGGAATTCATATGCGCGCGGCCATCTTGGATTTCTCCCATTTACATTTTTCGCCACAAAAAAAACAATAACCGCAAATGTCTCTTGGTCTGGGATTACAAATAACACCGCTATTAGCATTCAGAATGCTTCGCTTATCAAAAATTATACAATTGTATAACATTGCAAGATGCCTCATTTATGTTCAACTGTAATCACAGTTTCAATAGCAACCTGCAGTTATCTATGCACGTATTATTGCCTTTAACGACTGATTTATTTATTTTGCCTGGACCAGAAATTTCTTAGTAATCCCATGTTTTGTGTTGGAGAACAACTAAACGGATTCACGCACCGATTCACATGTATTAACATTAAATGGACATTGCAAAACAGCTGCACATATTAATTTTCTCGATTGGTATTCACTGTTTATTAATATACACATTATTAGTTGAATTCTGAATAGCTATAGCCTCTCATTAAAAAACACAACTAACACTATGTTCAGAAGGCTGGACTTTGAGGTGCACACTTGGTATTGAAACATTTTTATACCATTTGCACAAATTGGACATCCAATTTCGCAAAATTTCGCCAAAGTTCTGTAAAATGTACAAAACTGTGCATTCCGATGTACACCCTTAAATTGCACTTTCTTAAATTAGTTTGGTCAGACATTTCATGGTAAAACGAAAGGTTTTCGTTGTATTTTTTCCATCCAAGAAAACAAGTTGTTCAAAAATAAAAATTAAAGCTACGTGTACATTTCCCATGAACAAGAATTCACTCCGGTGGGATCCAGACGAGGCTTAGTCTAAATCGTCGTTGTCAACACAACCATCTTAATACAACAATAATAATAAACGCAATAATAATCATAATAATAAAATGAAAGGTACCTGCTATAAGGGGAAAGCACGAAGAGAGACATAAGTGAAAAGATTGAATGAGGAGATTAAACAAGAGATGGACGGAACAGGAAATATGCTCGGATTAGAATTTAACAAATGGCGTCAACTATCCCAACTTTTCACGTATTTGTTCTCAAAATACCGTGAGAAAAAAAATGGTCAGCCGAGCGTGCATGCAAGCATGCATGTAAAATCTTGTCTTTTTTTAACGAGGACATCAAAAGATGGAATCGTATAACAGAACCCTCTGTGGTAGAGGACTTATGGAAGTATTAAATAATAAAAGAAGATCAACGTGGCATTATTACGGACAATCCATATAAATTCGTAATGCCATTATTAAACTACAAGTACATATACTCGCATTCCTTTAAATGTACAATTTAGGTATGTATTCCACCAAATACAGTAAATAAACGTTTTTGTTCGTAAATTCCCTTACATTTATAACTTGCTTAATGTAAAATATTTAAGTAAACGGATATACTGTGTAGTATATATGTATATTGATCAAGTAACACATTTGATTGAATGGTAACTTTGTAATAAATGTATACTTGTATATGTATATTTAATTATAATGTATTACTATATCAAAAATTTTCAGAATAGCAAACGTATAAAACAAGTATACACAGTAAATTTCTTACAAATTACACACTGTTGATGCAAAGTTGAACCATGTTCATATAGCACATGGTTATGGCATGGAACAGCTAGTACATTTTTAAATTTCCTTAATGTATGATTATTACTGAAACATCAAGTCATATGCAAGTATCGTATGCTTTAGAATCAATATTTTAACAGACATTTTTAATCTAAGAATCTACAATATTAGTTATTCAATCAATTTTAGTTGAATTATCAAAAATGAAGTTATGAAGTAGCTATAAGGACATCATTTATTAAAGTCCATTATCAAATTGAACCTCGCAGAATTTTGTAAAATTATATTTGGTTATCCGATATGAACAGATGTCACCATTGCGTGTCGTTTTCTATAAACAAATTCCCCTTTTTTTAATTTTCCCCAATTATGAATTTAATAATGGATGTTTGAACTGAAGGGTGACCTGCTAGTTCGGTTAACTTGACCCCCAGTAGCTATTGTAATCTAATTTAGCTTACTTCCTTTGTCTTTCATTCTACGAATTTGATAGATTTTTCCTGTTTCTTAATTCTTGCGAGCCAGTTCTTAACTTCTTTGTTTGCTTTTTTTTCTCCTTTTCTTCTGTTTTTCCATCTCACCATATAGGCATTTTATTTGCGGTTTCCTCAACCATAACCATTTTTTTTTTTGCATTATTATTATTCTATTATTTGAATTTCAATTCTGAACAACGGGAATATAATTGAAAATTGTTTAGACGTGGACGCTCAAGTGGAAAATGTACTGAAAACCTCCTCTGTGATAGAAAAAAGTTCGGCTGAAATTATTGTTGTGGGACTTTGTTGGCCTCTAATGATCTCCTCGAATGTCACTTAGGTAGATTTTGAGGAAGGAAGAAACGAATGTTTCATGTTTATGTCAAGTTGTCCACTCGGCCAATAATGAAAAATAGGTGGCTGAAAACTGCAGTATAATGATAAAAATGCCAGCATTAATATGTATCACTCCATACAGACAAGAGCACAAATCTTCCTGGAGAGTCAATCACCTCTTCATTATTTTTTGAAAGTTTTCCTATACAGTATGAGGTCTTCCCGTAAATCCAAGAAATTTTAAGGTCAGTAGACAAACTTGCGTAACAAATCAATTACGACTGCAACTTCTAACAACTTGCAAAAATCTTCAATATACTATTTCCCCAAGAGACATCAATAAAATGGACTTAAAGGTCTTAACTTTGTCCTAACGAATATTCTATCAACAACCCCTCAACATCATTTAAACACTATAATTTCAGAAAAAACATGTTGTAAATTTGATATTCCAAATGCCCTTTCAAAAAGATGACTACCAAATACAAAATGTATATGTGGACAAAGTGCCATTAAGGATTTTTATTTTAAAGTTTTTTTTTAATCGTTCCCAAGTGAAAAAAACAATAGAAACCAAGAGAGATTTCTATTGTTTTCTATTGTTATTTGGACACTTTATTGATTTTAATTGTTTTCTATGGTTCTTGTATTGACTTCTATGGTTTAGCTGAATTGACTGAACAATAGAAAACAATTGAAACCAATAAAACCAATAGAACTTTTCTATTGATACCAATACTAGACACAAAGTTCCAAATAACGATAAAAAAAAATAGAAATCTCTATTGTTTATTTCACCAGGGTTACAATTCTACTAATTCAAGGAGTTAGCTTCTCTGACAAGCACTGCACTTTGGTAATTTATTGTTACTATAGTATGGCTGTACCAAGGGTTTCTATTATTTTGTCCACCTCATGT
>JAQGAE010004607.1:0-12497 GCA_034696685.1 Julus scandinavius | reverse complement strand
GCTACTGCAGGTGGTGGCGGTGTTGGTGTTGAATCCATGTGGGCAAATTGAATATTTCACGTGGTAAGTTGTGTGGTGTCAAGGCTGGAGCAGTCTGAGCAGAAGCATGAACTACTGTTAGATGTACCATTCTTTTATCCTTATCACCGCATTAAGATACCCTCCCTCTAACCTTATCTTATTGGTCAAACCGGCAGTGCTCCTATTGACTCCTTTGTCATTGGCTGACTGCTTGACGTCAAACTTTCTTGTTTCATTGTTCTAAAAGAATACCTAGATCTTTCTCTTTAAGTTGTTGAGGCTTGGTGGTGATGGAATAGTTTAGCTAATTACAGTCAACATAATGCATTTTACAGCTAATTATTTTTCATCTAATTGGTCCAATTTAGTCACGTGATACATTGTGGGTCACCCGCTGTGATAGGACCAACATGTCTGAATAGGTTTAAAAGATTCCCGGGCTGTCCAGACTTGTTGGGAACTGTTTAGAACGATAGCTCCTAAGGGGTTTTACAGCCCTATGCCGATTGGATCAATGTGGTCATGTGATGCATTGTGGTCCAACATTGGATGATATAATATTTAAATTCAAAATTTAACGTTTGCCGCCATTAGCCGTTATGTTATTTCAAATTCAAATTTAACGCCAAAAATTTTGAATTTTCCCCCATCATATTTTATTCTTTTCTACCTAAATTTTGAATTTCCCCCCAATTTTTGATACTTTTCTATCTAAACTTTGAAATGCCCTACATTTTTCAGACATGTTGGGGCCGGTATGTCTGCCTAGTTACATCTCGTCCTGACTTGCAGGGTCTTGTTTGGAACTAAGGACCCTTGATGGCTTTTACAACCCTATGCTGATAGGTCCAATGGGGAGGGGGTCACATGATGCCTTGAGGGTCACCCTTTGTGAACTTGCCTTGTCATGACCTACTTTACTTGCAGTTATTTTTATTTTGAACCATGTTTGAACCTTCTACCTAAATTTTGAATTTCCCCCCATTTTTGGTACTTTTTTACCTAAATTTTAAATTTTCTACCAAAAATTTTGAATTTAACCCTAATTTTTATACTTTTGTACCAGAAATTTTGAATTTTTCCCTATTTTTGATACTTTTCTACCTAAATTTTGAATATACTCCCCCCCCCCTATTTTTGATACTTTTCTACCTAAATTTTGCATTTCACTAAAAAAAATTGAATATCCCTTACTTTTGATACTTTTCTAACTAAATTTTTAATATTCCCCCATTTCTAATAATTTTCTACCTAAATTTTGAAAATTCCTTCCTCATTATTGATACTTTTTCTATATAAATATTGAATCTCCCCAACGATTTTGACGTCATTTCCGGTATGACGTCATTAGAGGTGGGGGCCGGCGGTCACTTCCGGTTAGGGCAGGGCAGAGGGGTCACTTAAGGTGGTTAGACCACGCCCCTCGCTGTGACACTAGCGCCAGTTGTTACAAATTTTTCCACCGGCGACACTAGCGCCACGTTGTCTTTTATTGTTCAACATAGCACATTTTACAGCCAATTATTCCCCATATAATTAGTCCAATTTAGTCACGTAATACATTGGGGGGTCACCCTCTGTGATTGGACCACTATGGCTGGATAGGTTTACACGAGTCCCAGGCTGTCCAGAATTGATGGGAACTGTTTAGAACGATAGCTCCTAATAGGGTTTACAGCCTTATGCTGATAGGTTCAATGTGGTCACGTGATGCACTGTGGTCTGACATTGGATGATATAATATTTAAATTTAAAATTAAAACTTCCCGCCATTAGCCGTTATGTCATTTAAAATTCAAATTTCCCGATAAAAATTGTAAATTTTCTCCATTTTTGATAGTTTTTTACCTAAGTTTTGAGTTTCCCGCCAAAAATTATAAATTTCCCCCCTATTTTTTATACTTTTCTACCTAAATTTTGAACTTGCCGCTGAAATTTCTAATTTCCCGCCAATTTTTTTGAATTTTCCTCTATTTTTTATACTTTTCTAACAAAATTTTGAATTTCCCCCCGAAATTTTGAATTTTCCGCGATTATAACGTCATTTCCAGTATGACGTCATCAAGGGCACTACCGGTTGTTAGGCCACACCCCCATCACTTCCGGTGGTTAGACCACGCCCCCCCCCCTTCCGCTGCGACACTAGCGCCAGTAGTACCAAATTCCGCCACCAGCGACACCAGCGCCGCCTGGTGGCGGAATTTGGTACTGGACGCAGTATATGTGCTGTATACAACTAGTGGGCTATTAATACCCCACCATAACCACCTTCCCAATCTCTTCGATAAACTGTAAAATAGCTATGGAAAATTTCCTTGTTGGCAATGTCCTCAGTTAACCACGACTCAGATCCAATTAAGATGTCTGAACCATGTGACTCCACTGCCTCCCTAAACTTTAACGACTTGTTCTTAATGCTTTGGTAATTTAAAACCATATCATTAAGACCATTAAACTGCCTCTTCTCATTAAGAATGGGATTTACTGGCAAATTAAAACCCTCAAGTTTACATGATGGAGTAGTGTTCTCGGCTTCTTCCGTCAGGGGGTAAATCTTACGCTGATTGGGTTTCCTGTCAAGGGGTTAGATTCTTCTGATCTTTTTAATCTTTCCATTGGCTGACTTCTTAGCATTTGTTAAGTTTGCATTGCATACTGTAGGACTGAAAATTAACATAAATCTAGCATGCACATGTGAAAATGAATGTTTTTAGGAACTAGGCTATATTAGGGTCCCATTTCAATTTCCCTGATAATCAAAACATCGTTAAGATTTGTCAGTGCCATTGTAATTGTTTGTCTTTTTTCGCTTTCTAGGTAAGTAAATTCCTGCCAATTGTTATATTTATTTGGTGTTGCTGCAATATCTCTTAAATTCTGTTTTTAGCTTTTCTGATCACTCGGCACCTATTATGGATAGTCTCCGAGTGACCACTAGAAACGGTGGGCCAAAGAGACCTTTGCCTCTGTAGAATGATGCTACCAGAGGATCCCAAGTCCCTTAAGCCACCAAGCTTCTTAGTTTTAACAAACACCCAGAGACTACCCTGGTAGAAAACACCTACTGGGATCCTACACTACAGGGCCGCCTGAGTACCATCAGTGAAAAAGTAGTCAATAATTATGTAAAAATATAACTAACCAAATTACACATTTACATTTTGTAATCATGATCAAATCTGTGTTTGTTGGCATTTGGATGCACCACCTGCCTGCCCTTAGGGCCAGTCGGCGTCAGGATGACAACCCTGCATGGCTAGTGACGTCAAGGTTGATGTCACGCCCTGGGACCCCTTTGTAGTAGGTCCCAAGTATTCATTTCCTTTCCTTTGTGTTTGACCCTATTGTTTCACTCAGCTTTGTAATTTCATATGGAGAGGTTCTACTGTGTTAGTGCATTGATTGAGTTTATTCATCAGGTTATGGGTCCTGTATGCTTCGAAATGAAACAGTGAGTAGAATTTTGTCAAAATTAAACTGAAATTCTGAGTTGTAGGAAATCCACGCTGGATAGGCCTAAACTTACCACACCATGTGTTCGAAAGGATTAAAAGAATCCCAAGCTAAGGGAACGCTAAAATTCTGTTCGAAACGAGTGTAAAACATGTTATTATGGGGTGGCGTGACCATCCCGTCCTGGCGTCGTCGACCTGAAAAGACCTGAAGAGGGAAGAGAATTAGTTATTTGGACTCGATTAATGACTGACCAACCTCTCCCCCAAACTCACTAATTGTTGAGGTTTAAGTGGCCTAGGTGGCGCCACTGTTGGGGCTGGTTTTTTTGGGCTGCCATCTTGTTTTTGATGCTTTTGTTGTATTCATGTCGAGGCGTTGCCATGGACACGGGTGGCACATGTTTTTCCCCTGGCTCCTGGAAAATAAAAGAGAATGGACTAAAAATGTGTGAGTTTTACCATTGTTTTCCTATCCACAGCTCAACCTGCTAACATGGTAGCAGTTAAAAATGGAACAGCAGTTAAAAAGGCCAGTAAAAAAAAAACAACAACCTCCAGTTCGTCGGCCAATAATAATCGCTGCTGAAGAATTGGCGACCGTTGACATTGACGAATGAATGCGCCCACCGCCGGAGGTTTTTACAGTATCGCGCCCATCGCCGGAGGTTTTTTTTCCTGTATCTGTGCCCACCGCCGGAGGTTTTCTCAGGATCGCGCCCACAACAAGGAGGTTTTGGCTCAGGCAATTATCAGGGATTGTAGTTCTGCCGTCCACAGCCGCTATTGGAGGTGGATCCAACCAAGGAGACTTTCTCTTATGGTGTCAGGTAACCTGCCATCGAGAATTGTGTTGACTTCGACAGGAAAAGTCTCAAATCAACTTGGGTTTTTTTTGTGCGGAACCCGCTTTGTTTTGACTTACGGTACGTGTGGCATTGTTGTGATCAAGAGGATTTGCCGGTCACCAGTGTTATTGTTCCCTGGAATCGAGTTGTCAAGTTGATTGTGAAGTTGATATCTAGCGATTAGCTACGCAGTTCATTGTGTTTATGAGCATGCAACTTACTTGTTTTGCTAATAACGTGATTTTGGGTGGCAAATGCATGTGCTATTGCTTGCATGCCTGTGATTATGGTTATCATGGTGGCATGGTATATTAGTGAAAGTGCTTAACTGTATTTTTCGTTAACAATGCTTGTGTTTCTCCCTGGTTTTTGTTTAGCTCAGAACGCCATCGCCAGCGACCGGACGGACGCCAGGTGACGCAGGTTTGGGGTTATACTTTTATTTTTTCATTCCGGGGTCTTTTGTGGGTTTGGGTCATCCTTCACTAACGGTTTCATCGGTCCTTCTGGCTGGGAGGTCGGGGTTCTTTTCGGGTTTTTTAAAAGCAACGGCATCGTTCATTACGGTCTCGTTGAACCGGAGTCTTATCGCGACGTGTTAGGCGCGTTTTTTTCGATGACGCTTCTTGTTCGCGTGACTCCACTCAAATTCCGAATTCGCACCAAACACACCACCGGTAAAAATAGCTGATGGATACGACTTCTCGCTCCCTTCCGCGGATAGGTCGCCGAGGATATCAATCCTCACAGAATCTAACTACGCGACCTGGAGGAAGGAGCTGGAAGTTGCATTGAAGTACCAGTCCCTCCTGCGGTTTGTGAGTAAGGACCGCAAGGATCCCGAGAAGGCCGCTTCCCAGGTCGATCAGGAGAGGTTCGAGGACAGGTGCCAAAAAGCTTACTTGATCATCTTATTTTCGGTCTATCTTAAAATAAGGGAGACGCTCTTCCAGGGGTTCACCGGAACCCAGTGCAGGGAGTTGTTGGCTCATATTCAACACACTTATGAGCCAACTACCCGAGAAAGGATCTGGCAGTTGCGATGCCAGTTCCAATCCCTGTGGATGGAACACCTGGAGTCCATCAAGAGCTAATTGCCCGGGTGGAGCGTGTAGCTTTTCAACTGGAAGAAGCAGGTCGCCGGGTCGATGAAATGGACATGGCGTTCCAGATGCTCATGGGTCTTCCTCCGAGCTTCGATTTGAAAATCAAGCTTCTACACACTTGGCCTGATGCGGATTTTGTTTCAGCAAAGGTCAAGGCAGCCCTGATTGCTGAGGCCAACAGCATCAGGTATACCTGGGGGCAAGCGCAGCCGGATCAGCGGGGAGTGCCGGGAGCGATGTCCTTGCTTCTTTCCGTGGTGCGACGTCAATGCCGCCGGGAAAAGCACCCTCCGGACCGACCGAGACCCGGACCTGTTCCCGGTGTGGGAGAAGGGGTCACCTTCATTAGACCTGTCGGGTGAACCTAGGGTCGGGCGGACAGGGTGCCATACCCAAGACAACCCCTTATGTGCCGATGCAGCCAGTCTCCGCAGGCCCTGCAGCACAGCAGGCATAGAAGCCAAAAGGGGCAAAGGGCAAGCGAAAGGGGAAGAAAGGGACTAGCTCTGGGGGCAAGTCCGGGAAAACCACCAACAACGTAACCATTCCTGGGGAATGGGCAGGGTTTGACATCCTCGTTGAGGCACTAACCGCTGACGAGGGTAACGACGATCGGTGGACTTGGGATTCTGGGGCGGGCGTGAGCATATGTCATGATCGCCGCTGGTTCATGGAGTACCAGGAAACAACCCCCATCGACATGTACTTTTATTCTGGAACATTCCGGATTATAGGTAAGGGTACAGTCTCACTGCCATCCATGATGTCGCATATGCTCCGTCAGGTAGGAGAAATCTCCTCTCAGCCTCCTGGATTAGTAAATAGACAGGTTGTACCTGGAAGGGATCAACAGACAAAATTTGATTTTTTGACAAACGGGGTGTCCAAAT
Organism: Julus scandinavius; assembly: GCA_034696685.1. Lineage (NCBI taxonomy): Eukaryota > Metazoa > Arthropoda > Diplopoda > Julida > Julidae > Julus > Julus scandinavius. Next base: position 6,180 of record JAQGAE010004607.1, on the reverse strand, counting down.
TCTAAATTTTAAAAGGGAAGACCGTCTGTACCATTCGACAGTGTCGGCCACTAGTGGGTTGGCCTAATCTTCTAATTTGAAATTGGAGGCATTTGAGACTTGGCCACATCAGTCAGGACACGATCCTGCAAATGTCAAGGTCTCAGCATTTCCGTGGTCTGCCGAAGTTGACAGATAAACCACGGAACTGTGAGGCGTGTTTCGAATGTAAAATGCGCCGACCAACCCACCCGGCACAGGATAAAATCTACTCGAAGGCACCACTGAAACTGATCCATGCGGACGTATGGGGGCTGATTGCTTTATCTTCGGGTACAGGCTGTCGGTACTATCTGGCACTGAACGACGATTACTCGCGTTGGTGCAAAGTGTATGCCCTGCAACGCAAGGACCAGGTCATGGACAGTATCTCCAGGTACATCGCTTTGATGGAGAACCAGACTGGTCACAAGGTGAAGGCCATAAAGACCGTTTGAAAAGTACTATGCGGGGAGGGGAATTAGACATCTGCGCACGAATGTCTAGTCTCCACATATGAATTAGGTGGCTGAACGGTTCAATCAAATGGCCGTTCAAGTTATTAGAGTCATGCTATGCGACTCTGGTTTGGGCAAAGCGTTTTGGGCAGAAATTCTCTACACCTTCACCTACCTCAAGAATAAACTGCCCCAACGCATACTCGACATGGTTTCTCCTTACGAGCGGCTCAAAGGGTATATGCCGAACCTTGCCCACATCCGATCCGTGGGTAGCAAGGTCTACGGTTTTCTCCCTCAGGCTCAACGGAAGGGGAAATTCGACGACACCTCCGTTAGTGGGGTACTTATCGGCTACGCTCAAACGACGAGGGGGTACCACTTCTTCAACCCAGAACTAGGCCGCATTTCCGAGTCTAGTCAGGTTCGAGTTGATGAGGAATTCATGGGGACTGGTCCTGACGATCGCTCCACAGGACAGATGTCCTAACCAGAACTCGGACAGGAATCTCCGGACGAGTTTTCTGCTGAGGCCCCCAAGGCCGGTGTTCCTACCGCAGAAGCACCCACGAGTCCGTTTGTAACTCGTGATCTTCGACTGTAAAGTCTTCCACATGGAGACGGGTTCTTCAACCCAGACAGACGGGGCAACGTGCTGATGTCTATTACTACCTAGGTGGAAAGCGGTTTCGCTCCACAAATGAGATCAGCACGTACTGCCGGGACAACAAGGTCGAATACAATCTCGACTTTGACTTCTCCCCACATAACACTTTTCAGGGGGAGTTCAAAATTGGCCCGACAGACGAGGGGACTGAGGATCGAACAAAGGAATCCAAAGCTCAGGACGAGCGGGTTCCTGTATCCTCAAGGACTAAGAGTAAGACTGAGGTGAACGTCGTGGATTCTGATCCAACGACGTTTAGCGATGCAATTTCAGCCCCTGACTCCGATAAATGGCTGGAAGCTACGGAGGACGAGTTGCATGTCCTCAAACAGCGCAAGGTCTACGAGTCCGTATCGCCTCAGCAGGGACAGAAGGTTCTTGGCTGCAGGTTGGTGTTTACCTGTAAGCGGGACTCAAAGGGCGTCCTGGTGAGACACAGCCCATATGAAAAAATAATATGCGATAAATATATGTTTGAAAATATATTACCCATATATTGAAAATATACCAAAATTGGCCTAATCTAATATATGGATAATAGATTGACTTTATATGGAAAATATTGTCAAGCCCGCCTTCAGGGCTGCGGCCGCAAAATCACGAAGTACACGCGTTTCTGCAAAACAACTTATTTATTTAACTTAACACGGCAACGTCGCCAACTTCCCACCCACTTGTGGGACTTACAATAATAGAAAAGAAACAAATATGATCTTACATAAATACTCAGGAGGCTGACCAGCTCGGTCAGGCCCCAAAACAATAATAAACTTTAACCTGGCCCAGGTCTTCCTTATATATCGTTCCACCCCCCTGGTGGTGACCTGGGCAGGCATATATTACGCAACCTGAGCATCTTATTCATTCCCCGCGCACTTCGTGCATTCCGCTCGTTCCCGCCATGCGCGGGAATGGCCTCGGGGATCATTACACCCCCCTCCTAACCGGAGGGCACTCCGTGCCTGACAAAACAACAAAACGTCTCCGAATAACAACAATTCAAGAACACAAACGGCAATCACGGAACTCAATTGAACACACTGCTGTTCACATTCACAAGCGCCACTATACATAACTAATTACCAGGGCGGCCCTCCCGACGCACTAGTTGACCCTCAATTTTCCGCTGGCGAGCCAATGGACACCCTCCGGCAACTCCACGATCCTGGCCTGGTGGTCCGCCTATGCGGCTGGGCGGCCCCTGGCACCTGCCAAACTTCCTGTCGGGCCCGCCCGGGCTCCCGTGGATGCCGAATCCAAACACGCTCGGACATCTTCTGGCGATTTCCACCCCTGGGGCTAAACCGTCCCCCAGGGGATGACCGCTGATCTTGCATCTCCGGCGAATATCCTGGTCGACTCCCGCCGAGGGCGGCTCCCCTGGTGGTCGTACTGCACGCCCTCGACCTGGGACCCGCACTTGTGCGTCTCCTGCCGTCCAAAACCCCTGTCCTCGCCCGACTGGTTGTCCCGCCGAGCGGCTTTCGCTGGCCGACTAGTCTCGAGTCCACGGCCCCATATCGACGCCCGCTAGAGAGCTGGACACCGACCGTTGACGTCCATTCTCCGTAAACGTAACTGTCATGGTGATTGCAGAGGACACCGCGTCGTGCACCATTTTGAACGAACTACAATTAACAAAAGCACATGGCAAGCAATGAACAATCGAACAACTAGGCGCATTTCCCAGGCGATTCACCAACCCCAAACGTGCACAATCGACGCGACTATCCATTCCTACTAAATGGTTATAGGGTATTTCATAATAATGACCTGTAATTAAATCCCCGCAGGGACTTACCTGGGCTGGCGTGGAAGGCACGGAAGACAAAGGAGCATATGGTCGACCGCGTGGTTCAGCTGAAGGCTGCAACAGGCGGACGAATCCACCATTCGGCGCGCGCCAGTGGTAGGAAGGGGACAAAGTGCCCACTAACTAAGCCCACGTTTTGGCGCCAGATTCAAATTCCACACATTGCACCGTCCCAATTTGCGGCGCTCGGCGCGGCAAATAACGCTTGATGTTATCAACATGGACTATGGATACCGGCCCCGTCCCCCGCCGGGTATCCCTAAAAGCATAATTTAGATCAGACACCCGCTCCACCAACTGGTAAGGCCCGTGGTACGGGGCCTGGAATTTGCCCTGCCCCAATCGGGCTGGCGCTAAGTCTCGGACCAAAATCCAGTCCCCCACCTCAAACCGAACCGTCCGCCGCCGCTTATCGTAATGGGTCTTCTGTACCCGCTGTGCTACTCTTAAAGCAAGCCTTGCCTTTTCTCGTCGCACCGAAACTGGGACATCGGGACCCAGTTCTGGGGGCTGCCCCACAACGTTGTGCACCGGCAGCCGGAGCTGAAAGCCGTGCATCAACAAAAAGGGTGACGCCCCCAACGATGCCTGTGAGGCAAAGTTGTATGCCGCCACTGCATGAGCCAACGCAGCTGGCCAACCCCCTCTGCAAACCCCCCCAAGCGGCTGCCCGAACGGCCACCAACAGGGTTTGAATCAATCGTTCAGCCAAGCCATCGGCTTGCTGATGATAAGGGGTCGAAGCGCGATGCTGGATCCCATACAACTGAAAAAATGCTTGCACCGCCCGACTAAGCTGCGGCGTTCCGCTATCGGAGACCAAACATTTGGGCACCCCAAAACGGTCAAACAAATTCAAAAAAAATTTCTGAATCGCCCGGCCATCCGCCCGCTTACAGGGCATAGCTACGGCATATCGTGTACCGTAATCAATGGCTACCAACCAATAAGCCGTCTGCCCCGCCGACCGGGGGAATGGCCCCGCGAAATCAAAACCCCACTTATTTGCCGGTTCCTCCCCTAAAATAGGTTCTAGCAAACCCTGTGCTAAAGTTCTCGGTATCTTGTTAATCTGACACTGAGGCAAGACGTCACAAAGCGATGAACGGCCGCCTTCATTCCGGGCCAATAATACGCCCTAAACACCAGGGTCAACGTTTTTGTGACTCCGAAGTGCCCTGCTAACGGGTGATCATGACATCGCCGTATCACGTCCTCCCTCATGTGCTCGGGTACCACCAACAACAACTTAGGTGGGTCTGAGGGGCTATAAAAATATATTATCTCCCCCAACACAACATACCCTCTCAGTGGGACCAACCCCGCCCCTGCCTTATCTCGCAGGACATCCAAGGAACGGTCACCCTGCTGCTGTGCCGCCATATCTAGCTGAGTGTGTAACAAATACACGTATGCATCGTCTTCCCCTCCCCGGACAACTTTCGGACCCCGGGACAGGGTATCTACTTAGACAATCCACGTCCTTATGTAACCCCTCCTTCTTATACTGGACGTCGTATACAAATTCCTCCATGCGGGCTGCCCACCGGCCCAAGCGATTAGACGGGTTCTTTAGTGACCACAGATAACACAGGGCGTGATGGTCCGTCACCACCGTAACCTTATTCAGGAACAGATTGTGCCGAAACTTCTCCGCCGCCCACACAATCGCTAGGGCCTCCAGCTCCGTCACGGTATACCGGGTCTCTGCCGGCAACAACGCTCGACTAGCAAAAGCCAACACTCGTTGTGTTGGTTTGTCCCCCTGATATAAAATGGCACCCAATCCCACTCCTGAAGCGTCGGTATGCAACCACAACGGGGCCCCTGGAACAAACATGGCTAGAACAGGGGCAGTACACAAGGCCTCCTTTAATCGGAGAAAACTATCATCACATAAGGTTGACCAAACAAATGGCACTGTCTCTCGGGTCAATTCAATTAACGGTCGGGCCACCGAAGCGAATCCCTGCACAAATCGCCGGTAATACCCGCATAACCCCAAAAAGCTTTTAACTGCCTTCCGTGTTGTAGGCCACGGAAAATTTCTTACTGCCACTATCTTGTCCGGGTCTGTTGCAACCCCCTGCGAACCAACAACGTGCCCCAAGTATTTGAATTCCTCATATCCAAAAAAACATTTTGAGGGTTTCAACCGAATATTATGCTTGACCACCAGATTCAATACCGTGGTCAATCGTTGCAAAAAAAATGGCAAATGTTGGACCGAACACGATAATGTCGTCCAGATATACCAAACAGGTTTCCCATTTTAAATTTAAGAAAACCTGATCCAGGCCACGCTGCATAGTTGCAGGTGCGTTGCACAACCCGAAGGGCATCCGAGTAAACTCGTAATGCCCCTCCGAACAAGAGAACGCTGTCTTTTTCCGATCCCCCGCGGCCATCGGCACCTGCCAATACCCGGACATCATATCCAGGGTTGCGAACCATGCCGAACCCTGCATAGCGTCCAACGCATCATCAATCCGGGGCAGCGGGTAGCTATCGACCACCGTGTCCTGATTCAGTTTACGATAATCTACGCAAAATCTGACCGTGCCATCCTTTTTCCTAACTAGAACAACTGGGCTCGCATACCGACTCTTACTCGGGGCCACCACTCCCTGACGCAACATCTCATTCAACTCCTGCTTAATAATTTCCCGCACCCTAGGAGACGAACGCCTTGGCGGCACATACACCGGAGGTCGCCCCCCCGTATCCACAAAATGGGGCGGTAGATCACTTTTCCCCAATTCCTGAATTGACAGTGCGAAAGCCCGCCAAAATGTATGGAGTAACCGCCGCAATTCCCTCCGCTGAGGCTTTGATAACGTTGGCCCTATATGTAATAATGAGTCCAACAACGTGTGATCATCCTCCTGCGCGGCTCCGTCGACCACGGCTCCGATGTCTCCTGCCACATCCACCTCTACCAGCTAAGAATCGTCCAGTGCGGATATGGATGCAATCAATGTTCCCCCCTCCAAGGAAAGGGCCTCCGCCGTCAAATTTGCAACCTGGAACACACAAAGCAACTGATCATTAACTGTCATAACGCCCCGCGCCGCTCGCGCCGATGCGCATTCCAATGGGAGTGCTTTCACCAACACAACGTCACCTTTTCGGACCTGGTCGGGAAGAAACACACATAACAGCAGACTCTGAACATGGCGGCAAGGTCACTGGTTGGACCAGTCGAATCGGTAGGCCCCGCAATT
>JAQGAE010004606.1:0-12497 GCA_034696685.1 Julus scandinavius | reverse complement strand
ATCTCTTTTTGTTTGGCTGTGATTGTGTTTTAAAATTTCACCCATTGAAAGTGATAGGGTTGTGATTCACCTTAAATCTTATAGTCATGAAAAATCTGTTAATGGGGTTAACTAGGAAGTCGTGTGTGCTCTATCCACTGATGCGACCATTTGTTGACGGAAATCCAAATAATAACTTAGAACCCGTAACACTTAGGACAAAATGTCGAATTAGGAAAAGGAAGAGAATGGTCTGTTTGTACGAAATCAAACGCCAAATGGTAGCTACCGTGCAGTACAGTGCTACAACTGCAGTGAAGCGACCTACAATTACATGTATTGTGTGATATCGTATTTTACTGACAAGAATTCCAGAAATGACATGTTATGCAGTATCCTCTGAGTGATATTGTACAATTTAATTGCAAAATTAACATGAATCAGTGTATAAAAGTTGATGTTTGAATTCATCAATCACACTATACACGTTATTGTAGGTGGCGTCACTGCAGTGCAGTACTGTGCTGCAGCGTGGCTACTTTTTGGCGTTTCCCTCAGTTCTTAAAAATATTGTAAACAGTTAAAATAATCTCTTCCTTTTCCTAATTTGACATTTTATCCTAAGTGTTACGGGTCACAAGTTGTTGTGTGGATTTCCGTCAACACTGTCAGGTTTCATTGTAGTATTCCAAATAACGAATTGTATGCAATTTTTAGTTATGGGAGGATTCCAGATTAAAATGGAATTCTACTGAATATGGAGGAATTCAAGTTATTCGTACAGCAACTAATAGAATTTGGCATCCAGATCTACACATTTACAACAGGTATCGTCGTTGATCGTCATTTTAAGTATACAAAAATTGTATTTTCACGCATGTGAGAATACACAAAGTAATTATTTTTGTACATAATCATCTTAGAATGTACAGTGGTTTAACGACATTTTATAGTTTACCATCCAATATTGGATACTTAAAAGTGAAACGTTCTATATTGGTATATTTGCCAAATTACACCAAAGTCGTTTAAGATTAACGAAGGTTATTTATTATTTTAACGATTTTGAACAGTGGAGATATGAAAGAATTTAGCAAAATTGATGCCAGTGTTAATAAACTCTTCTATCCCGATGGTACGGTGGTTTGGGTACCTCCTCTCACCACGAATACCTTGTGTGAGATTGACCTCAAGAATTATCCCTACGACACTCACGTTTGCACTTGGAAGATTGGATCATGGACTCACGATGGAGATCATCTCGATTTAGCCCTATATGAAAATACGGTAAGGATTTGGTCTAAACCTAAAGTATTAGATCAACATAGAACAAGTGTTTTTCAACCGGTGTGTCACAGGGCAAAAACTCACTAAAAATGCAGATTATTTAATTAGAAACGTAATTTCTCTTTATTTCTTTAAAAAAATGTCCGAAAAGCTCTCTTAGAAAAAGATTTGGAGTGCCGCTAGAATTTTACCTCCCTATACAGAGTGCCGCGAGAATGTTAAGCACCATTTTGTGTGCTGTGGGTTGAAAAAGGTTGAAAAACACTTGCAAACCAACACGAGTTTAGACACATTCTACAATATTCCCTATAATTCTCCAACATGTCGGGTCTCATGAATCAATTAAAGGGTTCCCACATTTGTTTGAGAATGAAATTCCCTGACTTTCCAGGTTTTTTCAGTACATTTTTGAATTTTTCCATGACTTTGAAAAATTAACACTTCATTGAAACATGAACATTTGAAAACACTTGTAACTTATACATTTTTTAAACTAATTTGATTTTTAATGTTTCCAGTCATGGCTAACATGTTTATGGCAAATTATAGTCAGCATAGTCTTGGTCAGAAATATTCCAGGACCAATTCGAAAATCTCCCCGACTTTCCAGGTCTTTTCCATCCATGACTTTCTAAAATTCCCTGACACTCCAGAATGTGGGAACTCTGCCCTAACACCCTTTATTTTCTGGGCTAGCCATAGACGTTCATAAGTGATCCATATTTCACCTGTGACGATAATATTACACTTTTTTATGAAATAATAGCTGTGGTCACGTTATGGATTTCAAGCTATTCGATAACAAAATTGGATGAAATTAATGCATGTGCTCGCTTCATGACCCGCACAAATTCAATCTAAATCGGTTTTGGCTAGTAAGAGGAAATTCATTCCGTTACCGTGATGGTGTGTCCAATCGAAATTTTGCCCTTGCAAATAAAACTTAAAATCCCAAACTCAAAGTGACTTAACCCCATTTTAGCGTACTGTGGGTTTAGAAGACTACTTTGACGAAGGTGGAGAATGGGAAATCCTGAGCACATCAGCGTGCTTGAGTAGCGTTAAGGACGAATGCTGCAATGCCACTTATAAAGTGGCCATCTTTTCCGTGACAGTTCTTCGTCGGTCACCATTTTACACGGCGTATCTTGTCTCTCCGTTAATCGCCGCCACTTTCCTACTCTTAATTTCATTATTCATTTCACCCATGATTATCCACTGCACGATGCTAAGGCTCGTCGCCCTCTTCACCTCGCTCACCCTGCTGATGAGACTCTCGTCATCACTACCGGAAGTTGGAAACAGCACCCCACTCATAAGTATGATCAACTCTGGAATACCAAATCTTGTACACTTATTTTTAAAAATACTAACAGTGGTTTAGAAAGGGTGGGATTTTTTACTAAAGACACCCGGGGAACACGTATTTTGTAAGTCACTTAGCACAAACTAATCCAATTAGGGCGAAATTAGCCTGGGGATATCTGTACTGTACATGTTTTTCATTCATTTTTTTAAACAAAAGTTTCGGTTTTGTGACATGATTTTTCTTTATTCACTATGAAAACTATATAAAACCTCTCCTTAAAAGAACATGGTGCGCCGCAACAATTTTAGGTTTAGTATAGTGTGCTGTAAGTTGAACATTGTTGAAAAACACTAGTGTAGACCCTTCACGGCAAACCAATGACCTGCGACACACCACTGCTCTAGAACTTGTGCTTAGATTATGGGAGTTTATTTAAAAATAATGTGCCCATTGCATGTTAACATAGCATCACAATTTCATTGTATGAAAATAGTTTTTATTAAAGGGTCACACTCCATAGATGTTATATTGAAATATTATATACTTTCAGTGAAGGTATATGGAATCCTACTGATGATATCTGCCATGGCAACCATCATCACCCTTGTCTTCAAGGCCATAACTAGTTCGAAAAGTCCTAACCAAATACCTGAATGGATCAGCAAAGTTGTCCAAAGCCGATATTTCAACATCTTATTCATTCGTACAGGTAAAACTAATGTGAGTAATATCCACATATTATCATATATGAGACATCATGTGTCCATTTAACGTACAAAGCATACATTCAAGTATACAATGTATCCAGACATGTATTCTCAATGACTCGTTTTGCAATATATAGGACATAATTGGTCTTATACATCGTTTACACCTTGGACACATCGGAGTCCCACACGACATATAATCGCAAATTAAAACATCAATTAAGTTTCTTGAAAACTTGTATGTTTTTAGGTTAACTCTAGGAACCATGGCGATTCATCAAACCTTGTTTCCGATGTTGGTCCAGTTTCGAGTAGTACTGCCATATCAAGTGCACGTATTGCAGCATGGACTGCACTATTCCAAGCTATTGAAAGGATATTTTTCATCGGATTTGTAATAACCATCATTTCTGTGTCCATTGCTTTTTCTGGATCAGAACACAATATGGGCAATACAGATTGCGATTAAAGATTGTATACGACGATGCATATTAAAGTGTAATACAGCTTTTAGGCGATTTGCAACCCTTGTATGCAATAGAAAACTAACTGTACACTGTGAGTCATAAAAAAGTAGAACCCAATAAAAAAAAAATTCACAACTTGCTTTGATTTAAATGAAATTTGGCACTTACATAGAACAATAGTGTAGGAGCAAAAAAACTTGTTCCGGGCATTCGACAAATCACGGATTTTTTCATTTTTCAACAAGGCCCGCTCACGGTGCTCGAGAAACAGTTGAGCTGCTGCAACAGGAAACGTCACAGTTCATCGAACCCAACCACTGGCCACCAAACAGTCCGGACTCGAATCCAGTGGACTACAAAATTTGGGGAGTTCTCCACGAAAAGGTTTACAAATCGAAGATTAATAATATCGAAGACTTGAAACTACGAATTAAGAAAACTTGGATTGAACTCGACCAGCGTATAATCGATTCGTCAATCAAAGAACGGCGCGTTAGAATCCGGGCTTGTGTAAATTCCACCAGAGAATATTTTGAGCATATTTTATAATTCATTTTTGGTCCTACACAATTGTTCTATGTAAGTGCCAAATTTCATTTAAATCGAAGCATTTTGACGAAGTTGTGATTTTGTTTATTTGGTTCTACCTTTTTGTGACTCACAGTGCATATTTTTGAATAAAACCTAGTATATAGCCGTTTACACCTCAACTAAAAAATAAAATAATCTTTAATGTTATAGCAATAAATTTCCAATGTTAATGGCAAATTATTGTGTAATTTAATGTATTGAATTATTTCCGATACCAAATTGATTTAAAATAATGCCAAGAGTTTTATTTCATTGACAATAATGGACACATTTGGACATTTTGGGTACATTTTGGAAAGAATTTCGGGGACGTCGTTTTTGAATGGCCCCTTAGTGAATGAGTTTATAATGATGCTGCCTATTTAGCTTTTTTATGAAATCTTAAAGATGTCATCTTCATTTGTTAAAGTTTGAGAAAATAGCAAGAAAGACACTATAATATCGCGTCCAATGTTAAGGCTACAAATAGGTTCGTTATAATAATAATAATCTCTTTAAAAAGAGACAATACAGAGGAAAAACCTCTATTGTCTCTCTAAACACGTTGGAATTATTCAATAAACCAAGAATAGATTTTGAAATCATTTGGGATACTGCCAAGCTGGTCTGGTCATTGTGTGATGCAGCGGATGTCCACTTAATGCACAAATATAAGCACATGATCCACCTCAAAGTAAGCGTTGGCGTACTAATATACGTTTAGTTAACTTTAGTTATAATTTGCCAATATTTGCAACTGCTCTAGTTTGCGTACAGGTTCTGGTTCTCCTCATTCCGAAAGCAAACATGCACCACGCCACCTTCCACACTTGAAGTGTCATATTTTCAAACATGCAAAACCCAACCATTCCTCTGCATACCAGACATTGATTTTCTGTTATCCGTCGTCGCCAGAGGGCGCTTTCTGCAACGGGTACGCCTAGGTGGTGGGAGTTGATGGATCGTGGATCAATGGATTTGCAAAAACAGAGCAAGAAGGAAGCCAGAGGAAGAGTGTCGGGAGCCGGTTGCCAAAATCGTACTAAAATCAAAGAAAACATCTGAAGGAAAGACTAAGGAGAAACGATGGTGGCAATGGCTGAGGTTGGTGGCATTTTCTGCCAATTCTGACCACGATAAGGTGGCCAAAATGGGCTAAAAACAAAAAGGGGATACGATAAACAAAATCGCGTCCGCCGACATTAAAAATGCAATCGCCGCCCAGAAAGGTACGTTGCCTGGATCCATCGTTTTACGTCGTTTTTTGTGCAACGTTTCCTTTAATTTCCGCATTTGTTATTTATTTTTAAACGTTCGTTAGGGCAAATTGGCCGCTGCTCTTCGCTGCACCCATACCGAGCAGCTTAACAAATTGCAAACCAAACATCAGCAAGAAAGCGATTTACTAGAAGACATCAAGTGAGTAGCAGCGAAACCCTCGACGTTTCGATTTTTTTTATAATACATATAACCCTCGATTTATCCATAATTTTTTTTAAAAATAAATCACGCGTTCCCGGAATTTAGAGCGCTAAACATGGTGATATTATTAATCAATAGGGACAGGTGAAAAACAAATATAAGTTGAACTTTTATTTCAATGGCTTCTCCAGCAAAACGTAAGATGTTACACATTTCAAGATTATTTTATAAAAAACAATTATGATCAGATGTCTTATATATTGCATTTATGACATCTTAAATGGTTCCACTTAGACTTGTATATAAATGTATAAATTGGATATGAATTGGATGAAGTATAGCTCACATACATATTTTACTAAGTATATGGCCATGCTAACTTCCTGTATCGCAAACATAGCTTTATATACAAAGCTTCTTAAATACATGCAAGCATATGGACCCACACAGTTAAAAGTACAATATATCATACATATATATACACACATGCACTAATCAATTTAAGTGCATGGTGGTAAGGGTGCCCCAAAATTAACTACCAATTTCAATGTAAATGGCTAAATGAAATGTGATGATTTGTATAACGCTCATACGCCACCAGGGGGTGCTAAAACTTATCAAGGATGGTTTGGGGATTTCATATAGTGTTAAACTAGATAGCATTAACAGTAACCGTACAGCATTGGTCCAAAGATCATGATGATTAAACTTTCAGTTTCCATTTATTTGATCCTAATTTATTTTAGCCCTTACAATTCGGAAATATAAAATTACAATTTTTCTTCACCACTGTTAGTAATCATAAGTTTATCATGCAAATGTTTCGAAAAATATTCATATTTTAATTAACGAAATTTCGAAAAAAACAAAAAGTGTAGATTTTCATTTCGCTTTTCTCTAATTCCCACATTTATCATTTTTTGATACATTATTTTTTTACGCAATAGCTGTGTGTGTGGGGAGGGGGAAATAGAAGGAACTTTAAATACATTTTGCAAATACTCGTATATTCCTTTTTAATACGTGAGCATCTTTCCAAATTGTGGCCATTGCACAGAATGTGCCATGACCATCTTAGGTATAAGATTTTAATATGTCAAGAACAACAACTTTAAAGACATGACTTTGATAAACACGCAGCTGCATTGTTCCATCCAATTTTAATAAAATCAGGGGGGTGGGGAAAAAAACTGAGATAAATAAAAAAAAGGTGGCTGGTGTGGATCAATAATTCAAGTGGCATGGAAAAACGCCATTTGAAACGCACACCCCGAGCGATTCCACTCACAATACGTTATTAATAACGCACTTTTTATGCGTTTTTCGAGATTAAAAGACTTCCAAAACACGATCAAAACAAAAGAAAAAATGAGGTGCAAAATCCGCTTCTGACTTTACCAAATGATAGCAACCACGCATTGCACCGGAGTATTGCGTGTTTGCCCTCCTTTAAAAATCGTAAGGTCAACTGAGTATAATTGCTATAGATACACGTAGATGGCGCCACGTGCTCTTTCTTGTGAACCAAGTAAAACTTGTCCATGCTAATCTTGGGGATTTCTAAAACGCCCATAAAGAATTAGAAATTCAATATTTTATAATTATAACAGAGCAATAAAGAACATTCCAAATATAGTTATTTGTGCTATAACCCGTGTTTCCATTGTGACAATATGTTTATAAATTTGAGGTTTATTCACGTAGTTGGTCACATGAGGAAAATCACTAAATGCATATGAAGACATTCTAAAAACCCATACGCCACTAGGGGGTGCTGAACAGGGAGAAATCTAAATTAATTGTGTTTGCATCTTGGAAAATATAAACTTCAATACACTTCATATGCGTACATATCATTGTAGAAAAATCAGAATATATTTTCAGAATTTCCAGAAAACATAAAATATTCTAAAAGAAATTATGAAAATTTGACATTAAATGTTAGCTTGTAACTTATTTATAACGTTAACAGGTTTTTTAATTAAAAACATTTGTGAACTAATTTGCACATCAAGGATCGTCCATAAAGACGCTATACAATTCTGGTGATACATGTCACATTATTACCAAACCTCACTGTAAATATAAAAACCCTGCACACTGACATTTATCCCTTTCTCAGTGTACCATTAGTTGAAAAATACTGATTGGAGTGCCAAAACATGTACAGTTACTGTAAATTCGGGACAGTTAGTCTATTATATTGAATGTAGTAGCAACAGTACATGTAGCAAGGAAACTTTAAAAACCGTACAAAATTGTTAAACTGGGTATAAAAGGTGATGTCGGATTTCTAAATCGCGAAGGAGGAACGAGAAATACAGATGTGACCATTCCAAATATCATTTCTGTGAATCTGGAGTAAAATAGCCGTACGATTTATGGTCAAGAACCAGCGTAACCATGGCAACCTTTGGATCGAGATCCAGCCATAAAATCTGAATTTTATCGAAATTAACGCCCCGAAGACAATAACTGACCCCCGTAGTAATGCGAATCGTGAGGCCATAAATACCGAAGCGTAATCGAAGAAAATGCCTTAAGAAATGCTCAGGGCCCAGGGGTCGAAAGGTTTGCCCTTTGCTTTATCTGAAAGGATTACAGCCGCAGCTGGCTGTTTTATGACTCCCTCTAGATAAACTGCCTTTTTATAACGTGTTTACTTAATATATACGAACGGCAGCAAACCCTTCAAAAAGTGCATAAAGATCCGCCAATTTCCTAGAAGTATAGGGTAATGGAGAAGGTCAAGGCCGTTTATGAGCTTCCCTCTTGCGCGTTTCTATACAGTGGCGCTGTTTCGCATTGTTATTGTTAAACAGAGTTTAGTGGGGTCCAAACGCATATGAGACTATAAAGGGCCAAATGTCTAATAAGGCTTGGGATTTATAACATTATAAAATTATAAAATTCGAAAAATCAGCTGTGGACAGGAAATGGATTTTCAGCCGAAATTTGATTTAAATAGAATTTATGGAACTGTGAAAGTGCGCATGTACTCGCAAAATACTGTTCGTTGCGCATGAGCACATCCACATTTGAATAAATTTATCCAAATCGGATTTCAGCTGAAATCAATTTTATTTAAGATTCATACGCCATTTTGCATCATAGTTATTAGGGTATTACTAAAGACGTTATCGAAAGATTTTTTCAAGTTTACTGGGAAATAATTATAAAGAATTTGAGGAATTTGGAAAATTATATCTTAATAATACATATTTTCTCATTTTGTTTTACAGAAATTTCGCCAAGCAAAGGGCTGCCATTGAGAAAAATTATGGCGAGGTAAGCGAACAAAGATAATTTTATTCCTAAACCATACATATTAAGATTCTGCTGCAAAATTTCAAGAATTTCATGATTTTCTAAGGAAATGTAAAAATGGTTTAAAATCGATTTTCTTTTTTACATTTACAAGTTTTAGATTGTAGAACATCTCACAAATGAAAAGTAGTTTACAAAAGGTACAGTCACGATATGTATAAAATCGTTGCACATTACCTCATTAAAAGTAAGACGAACTTCATGTGAAAACTACAACAATAATAAATAACAACAACAGATGATCAGAAATTTGAAACAAAAGGTTATAAAATTAGAGGGCGCTGCTAGCTGTCAGTAACAATACGGCGCTTCAGCACATAGCCTCAACAATTTCTTGACATGAAAGCCAATTTGGCTAAAAATCTTTTTTTTATCGGTTTTTTATATAGTTATTTGTGTTTTTATAGTTATATTGTTTATAAATAGCATTAATTTGAGGGAAAAAATTAATTAAAGCAGTCCGAAATGGTAGTCAATTGGCTAAATAATCCTATTTGATTTCAACCAATATTTTCAAAATTCTTGTAGTTTTTCAAAATATTTTCAAGATTCTTGTAGTCTTTAAAGATATTTTCAAGGTTCTTGTAGTCTTTAAAGGTATTTTCAAAATTCTTGTAGCTTTTGAAGATATTTTCAAGAATGTTGTAATTTTTTAAGATATTTTCAAGATTCTTGTAATCTCTAAAGATATTTACAAGATTCTTGTAATCTTTAAAGATATTTTCAAGATTTTTACAGTTTCGAAAATAATAAAGTCGTGATGTTCATTTTAGAAAATCCATTTCACAAAATCAATATCTATTATTCCCAGACGAATACATGGTTACGTAAACAAGCATTTTACTGATTCGAAATTCAAAATTTTCCAAAATACCTCCTTATGAATCTACAAACGCACCGCACCCTAACATACAGATTTCAGCCTCAATCAAAGTTTGGCAAATTTTCCAGACTGAAAAGGATATTGCGTTCATAAATCAAATTATAGATAATACCAGACACTAATCAAATATACAAACACATGCAGGGCCTTTTTGTTGTTGTTGCAAGAATAACAAAATTGATAGCAATTGTGTTTAAGGGTCTCTCTAACAACGGGTTGTTGGCATTACTAGGTTTATTGCCAAGCACATTATGAATTACTCCGTCCTATTTCGTTGTTTATTTCTGCATTAGGCAGTACAGTATGCACGTATTTATGCAATACCAAGGGCACACCGACGTGAATAATGAATGCAACTAGGCCTAGGCCCAGGCCTCCATTATTGATCCATTTCCCAATTTCGTCGCTAATTTCATCCCAGTCGATGGATAATTCATTCGCAACCACTTATGAAAATGCTTAATTTTTACGCCAACTTTCCAGCGAACCCTTTCATGATCATCCTTCGACTAATTTAATATTCAGAGTTGAGGACAGCTCAAGAGAGCAGCATTAAGAGTGCAAATACAGCTTAATTAAGCCAAACACACACATACCTACCCACACTTCATGAAAAATTGTATTGAACATTTACTACTTTCATATTAAAGTGACAAAAACTACAATTTTACTAACCTTAACACTTGACTTAGATGATCACAGGCGTCAGAGGATCTTGATGTAAATGTTGTTTTTGTAGTCCCTGTTGAAGCTGGCAACGAGTTATCTGCAAAAGAAAATTCCGAGTGTAACAGATGTTAAAACCGCAGATGGCAAAGAACGAAAGTAAGTTTTAAAAAATATCACTATGTCATGCAATAACACATCTAAACAATAACATTTAAAATACAAAGAGAATGATACGAGAAATGTGATTTTTTAAGAACATTGGCCCTATGTGATATTCTCCATTTATGTCTGAAAACTATTATGGTTTTATATGATAGTTCATGACATTCTATATGTGTGAAAACAGTTGTGGTCATATACACTCGAGTGCAAAAAAATCGACTCACCTGCATGAATCAAGTAGAGATGTGTTTTTCTCAGCAATCAAATGTTCGTTTTAAAATCGGAAAAATGTGTTTTGTAGACAATTTATTCCTCTTTATAATTCGCACAATTTTCATAAAATTCCTGATGCATCCGTGAGGCGAAAAATGTTGAACTTAAAGCAACCCAAATTTTCACTATTTATGCCATATGCATCATTTCACTCCTGTGGCTGTAAGTGTTTCTCAATTCAATTTGATTATCAGAGCTTAATGAGCACATATCCAGACATAGTGTTAATTAACGGTTTCTCGATAAAATGTCCACTCCACTAGAAGTAGCCGCACGAGTTACAGGCTATTCTCCAGAAAAATTCAACAGAACTCCTTTTCGCACTAGGCGAATTATAAACAGGAATAAATTGTCTACAAAACACATTTTCCCGATTTTAAATCGGACATTTGGTTGCTGAGAAAAACATATTTTTACTTGATTCACGCAGTGGAGTAGATTATTTTGCTCTCAAGTGTAGTAATATCACTTTCCTTGTCATTGTGCATATTCATAAGAAAACAAACATATTATTTATATAAATATGAATGTGTTACATACATATATATTGAAATTTAGCAATGGGAATTCCATATATGACATTTTTCATACACGTTTATATGTTCCATATGCATTTTTTTCCAATATGGCGTCTTTTAACCTTCGCATTTCGTCATGGCACATAAATTCATTCGTGTTGATATTGTTATAATGAAATCAAACATGATATTAATTTTATCTTCACTTGCTTTCGAAAGATCCGTGTATACCGTGTGGCGAATGATTCTGGATGAAAATGAAAAACTGGGCAAAGCAAGGCTGGCCGCCACCGAAGTATTCCAGCAGCAGATTTTCGAAAGCGCAAAGTCAGTGAAAATGCAGAAAATGCATGTTTCAAGAAAGGTACGTTAATTGTGCGAGGTGAGGAGAGGGGAAAAGATGTATCAATGCAAATCACCTTTTGCATTCCAACATTAACCTGGGACTGAATAAATGAGGCTATATACAAAACCACTTACAAAGATAGCGTAAATTGTATTCGCATACGTTAAAGATTCAGTCTAGTTCAGGGTCAATATGCTAAAATGTGATGTTGCTTTCCAACCGAACTAACGGGATATCATGGATTGCCAACTTTAAGGAACGGTGTAGGATGAAAGTACATACCTATGTATACTAGACTTAAAACTAGTTTTGGAAATAAGTAACTAAATTTGTGACATATGGACATGGTTTCGTGACCATTAAGGCTATGCTAAAATCTGACTCAAAAAAAAGGAATAAAAAAGAGGAAATTTATTTTATCTTCTCCTCAGTGGAGGGTGAACTATCTTATAATTCCAGTATGTCACTTTAGAAGAGTGTTGATTAAGGTGAATCAAAACGCTATCACCTTCAATGGGTGAAATTTTAAAACATAATTACAGCCAAACAAAAAGAGATTAAATAAAAATAAAAATTGT
>JAQGAE010004605.1:0-12499 GCA_034696685.1 Julus scandinavius | reverse complement strand
AATCTCTTTTGGTTTGGCTGGAATTGTGTTTTAAAATTTCACCCATTGAAGGTGATAGGGTTGTGATTCACCTTAAGGTCAGCCAAGCCACAATCTCTAGAGCACTGAAGAAGTCAACATAGCCAAATCCGACAACACAAACATCAGATATCCAGCTATGGAGTCTGCACTTATTGAGTGGTCCAATGCCATTCAGGAACGTGTCAATCTAAGTGGTACATCATCTTAGTTTGACATTTTTTTGCAGTTCCATTGTTGATATTCACTTACAAAATCGTTGGGCCAATGCAAATTATTCATTATTACTTTAGGGGGGTTAATTCATTTTTACATGCGTCCTAAGTTGTGTCCAGCACATTTTATGCATTTAGATAGGATTTACTGTAATACCAATCTGAGTATATTAATGGATAGAATTCAAACTTTTCTAAAACTTTAAAAGTAATGCAAATTAATAATACACATTTATTTGTTTTAAATAGAACCATTTCATGATGATTTATTCCGATCATGTACCAACAGTTAATCAAGTTTACCATAATTCATACTCAACAATGCTCTTTAAGAAAAAAACAAAAAATTTCGTAAACAGGTTTCTCAATTACGGAATTTACGGAATTTTAGTTCTATATCTACTAGGTTTTCCTGCTGCCTGAAATGCAAGAAATCGGATGTCATTTCGTCTGAATTCTCTTTGATGAAATCAACATCTCATTTTACTCGAGTTTAATGCGATGCATTTTAATTAATTAAAATTCAATCAAATTATGCGTTCCAGTCGAGCGAAGGCTTTTAACTTAATGCTTTAGAAATATTGGACGTTTTCTCTTTTTAAAACAATAACAACAAACAAGCTTTGATCCCAATACAAACCGACAACATGTATCAGCTTTTCTACGATAAGATGATCTGAAAGTTGAATTGCAACTGATAATTAGGCATTAACTTAAACTCGGATTAAATAGAAAGCTAGATTATCGTAAAAACAGTATATCCGCCATTTTGTTGAACCAAGAACATTTGTTTTTAACTATTATCTCGAGGAATACATGGGTTCAATCCAAATAAGAATTCCATTAACGTAATATTACATATTCGATTAAAACCAACTTCAATATGGCGGACCTGCATGATTTCACTAGGTCCGTTTAAGACTCGTGACCAAGTAAACAGTCTCACAAGAGTAGCAAATAGAGAAGAAGAAGCGAAAAAAAATGGGTAAACAAGTGAACAAGACTGTAAACAAAAGCCTAATAATCTTTGGATGGAAAAGAGTTTCTGCTTTTCCAAGTGGAAACAATTTCAGATCACATTTCTGTGAGTACATACTTCTATGAGAAATGGATGAACAGATTTTTCTAGTCCATAAAACCTAAGTTAAGTGCAAAGGCTTTCAATGGAGTGCAAAATGTAAATGCTCTGCATGAAAAACGGGGAAAACGAGGGTTATTTTCATGTGTTTTTATGTATTTTTCAGGGTTTTTAAAAATTCATGCTCCATAGGAGTCTTCTTTTCATATTTAAAGTGCAGCCTCTACACGATGCTTCTTCTTGTAGAAGATCCTCTATCAATATCTTTCTTGCTTAGCTCATGCAGTTTTTTTGTGAGCATTTATATGAAATTCAATAAAGATATTGCCATAAACGTGCATTTTCTTCTTCATCTGCTAGATACTCAAACTTATTAAACATTTTAATACGGTACCATATTGAAAATTTTCTTCTTCCCTTTACACTATTAGTATTCTCATTATTTATTAAACTTTCTTCGAATTGTGTCAAATCTTATGTTTGGTCTGCCAAAGTTTAAGTATAATATTACACAGTTTTAGAAAAATCATGTAGTTTGTAAACTCTTGTAAAGTTCATTAAACTTCGATTAATGATACCAACAGCACAATAGGAACTCATCTCATGTTCCCAATATTGCATGTGCTCCTATTACCCAGAATGCACCATGTTACTATTTACAAAATAATGCCATGTCTGGTCATTATTTTCGTCTTTTCTCCAAAGATACTGGATTTTTAAAAGCATTGAATTATTGGTCAGTAAATACAATAGATTTGGTAGCAAAGTTCATTTCAAACAATATCCAGACAGAATAAAATCTTTAAATCAGAAGCAAAATCAATTTCGGCAGATGTTGTATCCGTAGGGGTCCTTAGAGCCAGGGCTTATTTTAAGTTTGTCTATGGACCCAAAAGCCAAACTTTGCCAGACAGAAAATTTTAAAATTTAAATATAAATTGTGAAGGTAATCCATGTCATTTTGTACTATTACCTACCATTTTTACTTGTATAATTTATTATATCTTACTAAAAAGTCGTAAAAGTTGTCCACCATTTTTACTTGTAATACAGCTTACTAAAAAATTGTAATAGTATGGAAATATCAGAGGCAATAATATGCCTTGCATGTGCAGACGAGGGAAGATTTTTTGCTTTCCTTTTTATAAAAAAAGGAACAAGCGAAATAAAAAATGATAAAGATGAGTATATATATATGATGACGTCTCATGCATGCCGAATATAAAAACAGTGAATTTATATCAATGAATATGAATGAAAAAGAACACTTATGGGACTGAAAAAGGTGAGAAGGGGAAAACCTCTTGAAATTGGGCAATTCATATGCCATGCTAAAATCCTAAAAGATTCCTGATGCATTCGGTGGGCTTATATCTAGGATGTTGAGTTTTGGTATATTTATTGCAAAAAAAATTCCTTTGATAAACTTTAAAATACCTTTGTAGTTTTTTGTTTTTTTGTTAAACAGAATTTTCTTTATTTCATTTAGAAATCACGAAAAACCTCTTCTTAAGTTCCAGGAGAGTTAAAGCGTTTCTGCAAAACTTATACCTAATAAAAGCAAGGAAGGGCAACTCAGTCAGAAGTTTTTGCAGGAATAGTTTGCGGATCTTTGGATCTCCAAGAAACGAAGACCTATGATGCAACTAAAAGTTTTAAATAAAGTTTTGGGGCATTTTCTGTCAAGTTTTTGAGAAATGGTAATAGCAACAGATGTCATTAAGATGCAACAGAAGTGCACTGTTGCATTGCCTTAAGACGATTGTAGGAGAAAACATACGCCTCAGGAGCTTACTGTAACCATTTTCAAATCGAAGTACTCATCCGTGAAACACTACATTTTCCACCTGATAATTATTTCGACAGACTGCACAAACCGGATATTTGTTTTGTAAAGGTTTTTTTACGCATTTTTATCTCAAAACCTGCTAAATGCAATGATGTTTAAGGATAAAGGATAAAAGGTGAGTCGAAATTCGTTTCGTTTGTGTTATACAGCGTTTCAGGAATGATTCTTTTGTATAAAAAAAAAAAAAAAAAAAAAAAAAAAATACCATTTGTGTTATCAATCAGTGCCTGATCATTTGTGTTGCAACCTGTTTTTATAAATTATACGTGACCTATGTCGGTTTTACCAAAACAAGCCTGCTTAGCATCGTTAACACGTTCAGTTTTTCACAGAATTTATTTTGTATAGCGCCTAGCAGTGCCGGTGGGGGTAAATGGGGCATTGCTTTCAGTGGAGTGGTTCACACACACCCGCATCAACGTAACGATTGCACCCAAGTAAAAACGACGTGTGGATAAGGCCTAACATACATGCTGAAAGCACGAGAGGAATTTTGCCCATCTTGGTGTGGCCCAAGATGGCGGATTTCAGACTTTCAAGATGGCGATTGTGAGAGCCTACTGCGAAATCTGAGTAAAACGTAAGTTAGTTTTCCAGTCGCCATCTTGAATCTTCATTCTATAGCATGTGTATCATAAAAGATGCAAATGTCCACAACTTTCTGCTCGGACAATTTTTGTCGTTTTCTTCCGGGTCCTTGACAAACGGAACCACAGACTGGTAATATCATACAGCAAATGCCACAAAAAGCACCAGAAAAAAAAATGGAAAAAAAATGATGAGGTTGAGGCACAAAGGAAATTTAACCAAAAGCAGAAGAAAAAAAATGGTAGTACTTGTGAAGATAGTGTCGCAGTTGCCTCAATGGGCCGAAAAGCATTCACCCGCTGACATTCGCGAAGACATCTTTCGAGAATAGAGAAGAGGTAAATCTCCAATATCTCGTTTGGCCCATTATGTAAAAGCGCCCTTGTGACTACGAAACACGGATATGAATGATGGGAATGAAGGTGGGAAAATGTGGTAAAATAAATCCCCCCAAAAAAAACAGGCGGAATAGCATCAAAAATGAAATCGATATATTAAGCCTACGAATGTAACTCACCTCCCTAGGGTGGGCATCGAAAATCACACAAAAAATGCATTGAAATCACCTGCATTAGAATGAATACCCGATATTCAAAGTGTTGAAGAAATGTGTTAAAAAATAATAAGGTTGAGTGAAAGAGATTTGTATCGTACAAATTCTACTGTATCCAACAATTGAAACAGGAGCATCTAAATAAATAGCCATTACATGTGTTTGTTTGTTTATTTGCTGAACTAATGGATCTCTAGCATGACAGGGAAATACAATAAAGCACAAACAATTTTCGCATTGTATACACATTCGAATTTAAAAATTAGGATTCTTTTAAAATTCTCTGTAAAACATTGAAATGATGCAAGCAATGATGCAATGCCCATTTTACAGTCAAGCTCAAAAATGGAGGTCGACATTTAGAAACAAAATGAAAATTTGGAAGCCCATCAAATTCAATATTCTTTATATTTTCCAAAACTCGTGCGCAGAATTTTTGTTTTGTGTTTTTATCAAATGTTAGGTAAAACGTGCTTGGAACATTCAATGGTTTAATGGACATGATATTCACAAGGGAGGATGGCCCGATTCGATAGGTCAAATCATTTTATGGTACTATAGTATATCTACATGGTGTAATATAGATATAAATTTCCAGCATATACTTAACTGCATATTAAATGTAACCTTTAACGTTATAAACATTCTCAGTTAGTTTCTATAGGAAACTGTTTTTAAGAATACCTTCTTACTTTGAAAAAATATGGTCTTATACAGTACCAGAAACTTAGGTATGCAATCAAATAAATTCTCTAAAATTTGGATAATCAAAGGTTGGGATCAAGAGTGCCTAACAAATTCTATTTACATCGCTGTATATTGACTTAAAGGGTCCATAGAGGTAGCCAGCCCCCCTTAAAGCCAAGTTGCTTCCAGCTATACTGGCCTAATTTTCCTAAAATACCATGAGATGGTTGCAAGCTATTAGAAATTCGTTTCCAAAATTATATTTGTTTTTGGTTGTAGAGTAAAGTCAGAGGCCCAAGGCATCTCAGGCCAATTAGAGGCGATATTGATATTATGTCAAGTCATTAGCTGATTGGCTAGGAAGGGACCAAACGACTGCGGTTGTTGGAGACTATCTGACAAGCACATAATGGTGGGTGAAGCATGTGCCCCAATTGCAAACTTATACACTGTATCAAAATCGAGAACATATTGAGTCCTTATTTTGAGGTATAAACATATCCTAAATAATTTCCTACAAATCATTAATGAATAGGAAATGCTTCAATAGTAATAAAATGGTTATTTTGTTATAACTGATTTAAAAATGCCTTAAAGTCTGGCTATACTTCTCCACTACTTTCAACATAGCTTTCATTGGTAATATACAAAAGTCAGGATGTTAGAAACTCACAGGATACAGGATCTTGGCAACCTACCTGTCTTTATACCTACGGTCCAAACATCTTGGACAATGCACATGACTTATAATAGTTGTGTATAATTTTTTTTAAATACATTTTGATTACCTTTTTGATATTCTCAGCATTGCTCCTTTCATAAGCACGTCACTGATGTTAGTTTGATACTGGTATATTGAAGTCCAATATTTTGGTTTTTCGGGAAATAATGATGAATAATGTCGCATAAGTTCAGTCATCAGTTGAACATTCCACCTGATTAAATAAATTAATACAAATTATTGAAAAGCACGAGTAAATTAAGCGTCATAACAAATCCACTCGGACCTTTGATTGGTAGTCCTGGGAAATGTGTTCGTAAACTGAAACATCGTTCGTAAAGCGAAACAACGTGTGGTGTTCGTAAACCGATTTGTTCGTAAACAGCGATTCCACTGTACTTATTTTCCACATATTTTCCAATTACTTATTTTCCACAGTGTATGTGTTGTTTGAAATTTTTTAAAAAAAAGCAAGTTGAAAACATGTTTTTATCTGTCATTTGAAATTTCCATTTCCATCAAGGATTACAAATGTCCAACATGATCACAAACGTTTGAAACTGCTAGTTTTTGTCATCCATTCATTCGTACACAAAATTGTTTCCTGCTTCCGAGAAATGTCCACAAAAAAAAGCAGCGTGGGCACACGCATTTTCCTCACAATGGATCGTCTCTGAAAACATTTGTTCATCTTTCAGGATATCAGACTTTCGTTTTAGACATCTAAAAACATCAAGGACATTTGTTCGGAAATGTAAAGCTATTCCTCAGAGGTTTTTATCGTCTTTAAATGTACGTGTTTTTCAAAGGACCAAACAACAAAATCCCTTTCTTAAAAAAGGTTGTAGCATAATATGGCAATTTTGTTTGAAAACTTAAATCTCTTATGTATTAGAGAACTGTAGTTGCCACAATGGTAACGTTATTAGTTTGAAATGAAACCACTTTTGTGCATGGAAAAATGGGACACCAGAGAAAACATCAAACAATGTTTAAATTTTGTGAACAAAGTCATATTTTCATAAAAGTATTTTTTCTATAAATGAAATTATTTTCTATAAACATATTTTTAAGAATTGTTTAGATAAAAGGTACCTACAATCTATAAAAGAAATAATATAGCATTATCTACAAACTTTTCTTTACAAGTCATAATTTTAAAGGCAGTTCGTATAATATTTCATTTTATATTTCAATTTGAAAATGCATTTCAAAATATAAAAATACGCAAAATTCAAATAGCTTGTATGTTTAAATTGCTGTTCAATTAGAAAAAAATACATTTCATAAATGTTGCAAATCCTTATTAATGATAACATTTCCCAGAATACAATTTAAAACACAATTTTATGAAAATTTCAGAAATATTTTTTCTGAATAATATATTTTAAAATCATCGGATAAAACAAATTTATAACATAAGCTTCAAAACAAAGTAAACTTATGTGATGCAAGAAATAATTTTAAAAATGTTTTTTTTTTTACATTTGGAAATATATTTTTTCCGTAATTTTTAGCGAATTATTTTATACCACCGCATATTTCGCTGTCTATATTTTCATTGCATGTTTCGTCTACATGTAATTTTGTTTGCAAATATGAATTTCTGCTCATTTTCCAAGTCATTAATACAAGGCAAAATTTAATTAAAATATCATGGTGAAATTTGACGAACAGACTTTATTATTATTTTATAATGAATATGTTTTTTACTCATTCAAGCATTCAATTTACTTCTTTATACAAACATACGCAATGTTACTTATATTTGACCGCCAGCAAACAATGATATAGTAATTTAATTATATAACGTCAAAAAAACATTTTTTTAAGGTTTAATAATAATATACTGATATAAATTATGTTTATCTAGTTTACTATATTATAAGAAAAACATATAAACGCAATAGTTATGTAACCATAAAACAAGCTTATTTAGGGACAGAGTTTAGAGGGTTTTTTTGGAATTCTTAGAAGGTTTTCAATGATTACGATCCAAAACTGAGCAAGTCAACTTGAATCAATTTTCAAAATGCAAAACAGTGTTTTATATCAAGAGTTAAGAATTCAATAGAGGAAGCCAAAATTACATTACAATTGTGCTAAGGGTTACTTTTGAAATTTGAGATTTTTTGATTAAAAATCCACTAAAATTCTAATTTCTTAAACCCACAAAAGTAGCAAAAAGAAACTAAAATTCATTGGTTAACAGTTTTTGTTTTGAAATTTGGGTGGAGTTGACTCTTGTAAGTAGGCCTGGTAGTATCGCATGTCAGAACGGTATATAAAATCCCCTCCATAAATTCCTATTTATAAACAGTAGAATATCAGTGAATAGCAATATGAATCCTTGCCAAAAAAAATCCTCGTTTTCATTGAAAACGAAATGTAACGTGTACATTCAGAAAGTCAGGATCCGAACATAAAGAACGGAGGATGCACAAAAAAAAAAAGAACATAATTAACTAACGAAGCTATTATTATATTAAAGATCTTTATTGATATTGGCAATATTGAATCCAAAGCTGGCTTTGTTGCCTTGGCAGAAAGCCCGAGGCTTCGGAGGAGGAGATTGTTTTATTGAGCTTTTATTCGGAGCTGTAATAGGGGAGGATCCAAATTGACGAGTTATTCGATGGCACGAAAAACACAAATAAAGACTTTCAATGTTTCGAAGAGAATATCTTCACCGCCCTTACTAAATCTGCGAGAAATCTACTTCCGTCCACAGTACCTGTCAATTCGGATAATGGAGACACGAGGGACAAAATGACAGGAATAAAGAAACAAAAAAAAAATGCAGTGTTTCGTATTGAACTCAGCTGACATCGTCGTTTTAATCAACCTTTATTCAGATAATGGTTTCGAAACCGGCTAAAAAATCATCAAATGGGCCATATCCTTTGTTAAGGACCATGTTGTTCAACCGGTGTACCGCCAAAGGTCCCCCGAGTGTGCCGCAGATGTTTGGGAGAAGGTTGGGAAGATTTAATTTCAACAATGCTTTCCTGAAACAAAAACAACTGAGAAACATCTTTGCATTAAAACAGGTTTATCATGTTTTTCAGTAATTTTTTTTCTAGATATTTCGTAAAATTTCATCCCAAGATTTCGTAATGATGTACCTCACGAGTTGAGTGTCAACATGTTACTTTTATCCTTTATAATAAAATAGCAATTTCAAAACAAAGAAATAAATTGTCTGATTGAAAAGTCTGATTCAAGATAACCAAATTTTAAAATTTTCGATTTAAAACTTTTGAAAAATTTAATATTCTGACCTCAGAATATTTCAAAACAACTTTCAATATGTTACCACCCAGGGTTGTACATTTACTCAAAACTAGTATAGTATAGAATAATAAAGCTAATATGATTTTATGAAAACCAAACTTTCAAAATTTCAAACATTGGCAATAAAAAAATTTATCATTTCAAAATTTGTAGCATCAAACTTTCAAACATTCACAATAAAAATAATATTAACATTTACAACATTTAAACTTTGAAAATTCCAAAGCTTCCAAACTTTTAGATTTTACAAATGTTATTTTTTATATCTAAAGAAATCTAAACCTTTCAAAATTTAAATAATTAAAATTTATAAAATACAAACATTCCAATTTCCAAATTATAAACATTTCAACATTCCAAATTATAAACATTCCAACATTCTAACTTTCAGACCATAAATATTCCAACCTCTAAAACCTTTCAATTTGAAAGATATTAAATTACACAACACATCAGCAAAATTGTGGTTTGTTATGTTACAAACAATGACACTTATCAGTTCATTCGACTATATATGTAGATATTAGTTCGTAAAATGCGAAACTAATACTTTTCACACAAAAAATTGAATGAAAAGTAATAATAAAAGTGTGTAAGACTTAAGTTTTCTCAATCTTCGTTAATGCAACGCTTTCTCCTAGGAAGCTTCGAGGATAAGCTAATTGAAAAGACACGTTTTCTCATTTTTTTCATGAAAAATTCATGAGAAGCAGAAGCTTTGTACGTGTAAAACAAGCAGCGTGAAAATTAATCAATTTGAAATATAAAAATGCCCTCGTTTCTCATTAAGTCTCCTCCAAATGACACACAATAGTGCATTGTGGGATACGTTAGAAGCCACTCAAACACTTTTACGGCACACTGAACGCAATTTGCACCTGATTCTCCTCAAATCTTTAAGACTGCCTTTAATGGCCGGCCATCTTGAATTTTTTACTACTATATTACAATGGGTTCGTTGCCTGGGATTATTCCTGTTTGTAACCATAAGCCAGTAACAAAAGAGGATATAACTAACGAACTTCGCAATTAAATGAGCAAAAAAAAAAACTTCAGTGAGTTGTATAGTAAAACTCATCACTATGATAATATGACAGAAGAGAATATGTCATGTTTTCTGGAACTAAATCATGATGAGCAATCACGAAAATAAGGAAACATGTATTGCAAACTATGTATTTTTTGTTTCTGTTTGTTTCTTGTTTTTTAGAAAATTAAATTGCTATTCTTATTTGTCTTTTCACAATAAAAACTAAAATTCTGTTGTTCTGTTTTGTATTTAGATAGTACAACAGCGTTTGCTTGTTTTAGTTAACTACATTGTATTGAAAACTGTATTTTTCTATTGCATTTTGATTTGTGGTTGGTTTGCATAGAAATGTGCATATGAAATCTTTTTTTTCTGATTCTCCCAATACAAAACTTAATATTCTACTTCATAATTAAAGTTACTTCGTTGTTTCTTTTACCAAAGAAACACAAATAAGCTTGGCATGACTACAATCAATGCAAAAAAGGTTAATGTATGACGCGCCATCTATTGGCATGCATTAAAAACATGCTTGTTAATTTGAAATCGATAAAGGAAAACAAAGCAAGGCAATAATGAATCTAAGAAATTTACGTAAAATTGGTCTGAAAAAATGTACATAAAATTGGTCCGAAAAAATGCAATCCTTATGATTCCGCTTGATACGTGGGAATTCCGGTTAATCAAAACATGATTATTTCGGATAAATCCTGAGGAATGAAAACAATTCCAGACAAAGTTATTAAAAAATAATGAAAAATTTAACTTTTGTACACATACCATGAGACCTGAAAAAGCTACCTTTACTAAAATATTTTATAAAATGTATATTACTAAATACATATATACGTTTCTGGAAGATTGATATTGGAACAGAATGTATCTTTATAGTACGATAGTTACAATGGTGTTTATGAATGCCATATACCCTTACTTAAACTTTAAGGATTTTTTTAAAAGTATTCTATACGTTTATAATACATAAACGACTGGATTGGAAATTAATTGAACTTTTCTGGTAAAATGTTAAAATCCAAACTTGGGAACCTAAGAATGCATGATTAAAGTGATTAAATTTACCTGACACATACCATGCATTTACAAAATGGAAACGTTGCTATGTAGGCCTATAGACTACAAGGTTAGGTTTTATAAATATAAGTTTGCTTTGGAATATCTTTTTTTTCTGTTCTTGACATGAAACATGGTAGTTTTCTTCTTTATCCATGATATCTAGTCTTCAAAATGACTGGAGTGGCAATAATAAGAAGTAAAACTTCATGAGAAGAATTTCAGCCTCCATTTTGCTATTATTTTCACGGAACGTTTGCTCTACGACGCCTGAGTCAACATTGCCTCCCTCGTCGTAGCTCGAATGAAAGGGATCACGGTTCCCTCAGGTCTCCCCGAACAAACGAAACATGAGACATTACAAAATCGTCCTTCTTGAACAAATAAGGATTTTGTGAGAGCCGCCATCTTGGAAAACATTTTCCTCGGCAATGCATTATGAATCCATATTGTTTGCACAGACGAAACATTTTTCAAATAAATCTCAGAAGAGAACAAAGTAAATATCTAAGGAGAAATAACAAGAGGAAGGTCAGAAAAAAAAAGATGGACAAAGGCCTCTCAAGAGTTCTTTTTTCAACATCTAACAATGTTCTCATGTGGACTTAACAGCAACAAGATGCGATGGAATGTGGTTATATGTATCAGGTCAAATGAAGTTTGATAAAACTTGAGGTTTCAGCAAACTTTATGGAGTTTGATGAAACACTAGTTCCTCAGCACAAAAAATCGTTTGCACAAACTGGACGTGTGGTTAAAGTTTGTAAATAATGTAATAGTCTCGTCCACAATTAGCCATTTTTGCATGACGACGAACAATGTTTGTGTAAACTGGTTTGCTGAGAATGTTTGTTTGTCGATAGTAAGCAAAAGCAATGTGGAAGGGCCTTAAGAATACATAGAATGTTCTGTGAAAAAATACGCTTTGATTTCTAGAAATACCAATACAGAAAGTTATTAAAACCTAGGCTTTCTTAAAAATGATAACACAGAATAATTGTTTTCAAACTAGATTTGTTCTAATACGCAAATTAAGATTATCAAACTTCGTTAAATCCAGTATTGTCTAACTCGAATATACCAATATTTATCTAAATTCCTTCGTTATATCCGATATTTAGTTTATTTAAAAGATACCAAGTAATATAGATCAAGATTCGTAATATCTGATGTTGTTTGGCGGAAAATTTAAAAATTCGTAACATTCGATGTTTGACAGCGAACATAATAATAATAATAATAATAATTAATTCATTGACAAGATACAAATCGGTACAATAAATAAAGCACTTAAAAAGTAAAATTCATAAGAGGTGCATCTAGCCAAGACTAGTAAAATACATCATACAATAATTGTGGAGGGAATTACTGATACGCTGAGACAATATAAATCTT
>JAQGAE010004604.1:0-12499 GCA_034696685.1 Julus scandinavius | reverse complement strand
TACAAAATGGCGGCTGAAACAAACCCGGAGGGCAAACTTTTTTGCATATGTTTGTAAAAACGTGTTTATACGTACATTTACGTCTTGATGGAGAGCCGGCTTTAAATTGTGAATCTTTAGTATTTTTAGCGTTGTAGGTAAAGAGAACAGTAATGGTGATTTTATAGACAGTAATTTGCTGATACAATTTCCAAAGCAACCACTGATATACAGTAAATGATATATTCGGCAGAATCTTGCTAATCGAAACCCTCACTTATTCGAACCGAAATCCTATATTGGTCAAAATTTTCTAGGTAACGAAAAAAAATTAAATATTCGGAATTGAAAATACATTGTTTTTGTGCGTGTACATTAGTATGTAAAACGTGAACACAAAACGTAGCATATTGTACAGCAGGTTCCGATACCAATCAGTTCGGTGTGGTGGCGGTTCTACTGTGAAGGCAAATTAATCTCAACCATTCATTTAATTTTGAGTTCTTTTTTCAAATAAATAAGAAAAATGAAAAGAATTTTTAATTTAGCCGGCAGGAGTGTTGATTAATATCAAACGCTTTGATTTCATCTGCAGGCAGACCCAAATAGGCATGTCTTCAAATGCTTTAAAAAATGTTTATACAACAAGCGTAAACATTTTTTAAAAGTATTTGAAGCCATGCCTATAACCATTGCTCTTATAAATATGTATTCTTTATATGCTTGGTTACTTTGGAAATTTCCGAACAATGCTTTTAGTGTGAAATCCATGAAATTCGATGCAAATTACAGTTATTTGTAACAATTTGAAAAGATGACGAATGACTTCATTGTTCACAGAAATTTAAAAAAGCGCTTACTGGGTTTCAGGTTTGGTGACTTCTATAGTAACCACTATTACGGAGATGATCATCATTATCACATGGACACTCCGAAATATTTTCTTCCGTAAAACGGTTTTTTAACGTTTTGATACTTGAAACATTCCATTTTTATATACTAGTGTATCCAAGAACGGGTAGTTTTATTGACACCCGGGTGCACACATTGCAATCATGAGCATAATATTGAAATTTCTGGATTACATTCCTTTAGCATAATATCTACGCCAATTTGGCAAATCGGCAATATTTTTGCTTATATTTTTTTAGAAGATAACAGCTATTTACATCTTTATATTTTTAAGAGAGAGTGCGCCCAAACATTACTAAATGGCATTGAACCGAATCATGAAAAAAACAGTAATTTCTTTATGTGAATGTTTTATAATGAATGATCAGCATAATTTGAAGCAAACATTTGGTAGTCTTCATCTTGAAAAATATACATTGCCATGCAATAAGGAACCATGGACCAACGGATTGAATTGTGTCCAAAATCTTGTTAGAATTTCAGCTAGTCAGATTTTGTCTATCATTCAATGTCTTAGAAAAAAAAGTGAATTATAGTTGACCAATAAAGTGCAATGTTAATTTATCATCACATTATATTTCAAGTTTTTTAATTAAAACAACATGATCAGTTTTGGAATGTTGTACCACTGTTGATGAACCAAACTTATTTGAAACCACACTAAGGTCAAAGCCCCCATTATCTACGAAATGCAAAACCGGGATTCGTCGTTTGCCTCTGGTTCGATACTGCTCGTCCCGCTTTAACCTATATTAATTTGTAAGGCTATTTTTGAAGCTGGCTCTATTATCGTAAATATGTCTACCAGTTCTAAAATACCCAGTGTATATACAGTGTATTCAAATGGTGTTTTTCATGATGTTGATCACGGTTTTCCGCATTGTTTACGAGTTTTGCAGCCTCTGCCTGCAAACGTCACGAAGTTCGCCATCACAGCAAATGCCAAAGAGCATGATATCACTCAAACTGCTCGGAAATGATTTAAACTTTAAAGGATATGCACCGGAATTAAGACTGATCTAATCCCTGTATCTACAATGTCAATATAGTGGAAGTTTGAGTATACGAATTAACGTGGACCGAGCATACCTCGGACAACCGAAAACTCTGGTAGTAAGGATGGCTGCATCCATTTGGTATTCAAAATGAATTATACTAATATCTCCCCAGCTTGCATTGTATTTCATAAATTTTAAATTTTAACCAAGCTAGGTGGGGTAGTCCATGGTAACCCTATCGGCCATCGACCATGATAGTTCCTCTAAAAATCGGCCGCGACCGTGATCCTTTCTCTTTTCACGTCTATTATAAATTACCACAAAAAATAAATAAATAAATACAAAAACAAATCAACTGTAGCGTCCTTGGGAACACTCACAGGATGGTTCATATTCAGGATATAGAGATGGTCCAGCGTAGAGCAGCTAGATTTGGCCAACATTCCGGGAGTGTGACAGAAATGCCCCACTCTCAAAAGTGGCACACGTTGAAGTCCAGTTGCGAAACGTTATCTATGGGGTTATTCAAACGTTTTACTCTTTCTTATAATTCACATCTAGTTTCCCATATTTTAAGGCCTAATGACCACTATAGGAGCAGCCATCACTCAGATACTTTCACCGAGCTTCGTGCTAAGACGGATGCTTACTATTGGTCGTTCTTTTTGCATGCGATTAGACGATGGAATAGCCTTCCTGGCGAAAGTGCAGATTTAGTAAAAATTCAATTTAACAATTATGTCTAAGTCGCTACTGACGTAGGAGCATTCTCCTACCATATGGCATTTATTTACTGACTGTAGGGTACTGAGTTGAATTGAATAGGCGAGGCCCTCTATAACTTGGTCATATCCTTTAAATTCCAGCCAACCAACCCAACCAGGACGGTTAAGAGGGGTTCTAGTAGAAGTAACTCAATTTTGCATGTGTTTTCAAAGAACGAAAAGTCTTCAAATTTCTTAGACATGAGGTATCTGTGACAAAAAAAATACGTTGGAGAAGTAAAAAAGCATTTGACACGTACACGTATTATTTATATCAGGAAGATTCATTGAAATTTCAGCTTCGCAGTAGGTATAGGCTTGTTGAACTAGAGCTGGAAGCCGCTTCTGATCGCATCTTCAGCGCTAAATATGCCGTTGAAATAGATGGTTTTTTTTTGTTTTTCTTTTGCTAAACCGTGACGCTGTGTCGTTGGGTATCAGACACACATACGCCATCCTCTCGTAATTTTTGGCAGACTAAATTTAGCAGTCCGTCGGAGCTAAACCTCGCGCTGTGCAACACCCGAAATACCCAAAAATGCAAAAGGAATAGAAGAGGAGGCTCAAAGATGGAACACGCGTAGAACGAGATGGCGTTCCGAAACACCCGCGTTCTAGAATTCGGCAGAATACAGTTTGAAAGATCACAGTTTTCAGAGCCTTTTTTAACGAAATTTCAAGTCTTTCACACGATATTATGGAATTGTTTTGCTGCGAGCATTTTATTTACATCATAATCGCCATCGTTGTTTGTGCGTTCATCATCGCCGTTTGGAAGAATAGTACACGCATAGGCGCACTGAACGCCAGGGCAGATGTCCCTTGCCCGTTTCTCTTGGAGATATCCTAAAACCGGTTTTCTTCAGTCGAAATAGATAGGGGAGAAAGTCGAAATTCATCGTAGCGTATTATTACATTCGGGATTGCAAAAATAAGGATTTGTCGCAGATAAGTGTGGGGAACATCGAAACAGTGACCGGCCGGCAGCCATCTTGACCATTTTGTTTGAATTCTCAGTTGAACAAAAAATTACCAAGTTCAAGTTTTATGGAAGAAAAAGTGCGCGTTTGCATCGCTTTGTCAACAAATCACACTTTTTTCGGAGGTAAATATTCAAACTAAAGTGTATTTAATCGCAAACGTTATTTGAAATCGGTTTAGTGACATGAACTGTTGTTCCTTCAAATTTCGGAAAAAGAACGCAGTCTGTTCAACTATTTGTGAAAAAGTACGTATATTTCAATAGTTCCCCGCATATGTCATTTAAAATCGTCGTTTTTCAAGGTTTTTACCTAGGATCTTATCGAACAATTTGGATGGGAAAATTTTAACTCGGCTCAGTGACCGGGTGGCCGCCATCTTGACCGTCTTCAACATTCGAGATTTGTACGACAAATAATACTGATACAAAGTGAGGAGGCAATAACAACAACAAAAAGTGCGCGAGTTCGCCGTTT
The DNA here is from genome assembly GCA_034696685.1 of Julus scandinavius. Taxonomy (NCBI): domain Eukaryota; kingdom Metazoa; phylum Arthropoda; class Diplopoda; order Julida; family Julidae; genus Julus; species Julus scandinavius. Next base: position 8,389 of record JAQGAE010004604.1, on the reverse strand, counting down.
ACGAATAGGAAACACTCCGAAAACCGTGCGTTTTGCATTTTCTTACAAATCGCAATTCCAGTTGGATAACTTCAAAGTCGGTGTTGGGTGTCGCAAAAGTCTACTGCTCGTGCGGATGCTGTGTTATAGCTGCGTGGGAAGGTGAAGTCAATAAAACGCGAGAAAGAAGCGGGGAAAAAGTTGAGGAAAATCGTCGATCTGGAGGACGGAGGGGGAGCAATCCGTGACGTTGGGAGCTACAGACTCGTATCCTTGGATACCAAACGCAAGTCCACGGGTACTGATCGTTGGCGTCTTCGGGGCAGCTGCTGCATGCGGCGATCCTCGCAAACGACTCCTCAGGCGTCTCCAGCCAAGTTTCAATGGGAGTTGTAACGGACTGTCCAGAGGTATTAAGTAAGTACATCACTTTTGACCATATCTTCCATATTTTTATGATTAACTGTGGTTTTGGACAGGGGTCTGAGTCGTAACCTCAAGGTTTGTCATCTGATGTAGTTCACTGACATTATGAACGGCTGCAGTGACATTTTTCAGGTGAGATTCACGCACTTGAAACACATAACAAGCTTGGATTGTTAATGCTTGATGATGGAAATTATAGACTATAAAGTTTGGATTTGGCCTCTGACCTGACAATGTAAGCATTGCAAATTACAATACATTCCCTTTAACCGTTCATACTGCTGTTTGGGAATCATTCAAAATGTCATGACTTGCACTGATACACATTCGAGTAGATGCTTAAGCTATCAAATTGTATTAGTCAATGTCTTTCAATAATTTGACTGTAATTTAGATTTTGTTTTACGTTACAAAACCTCGATGATTGCTGTATCAACTGAGTTTAAGGTATTATAAAACTTTATTTCCGTATAGTCTTTCCACATTTCGTTTCTTCCACACCATTATTCAAATTGTAGTAAATCGAAATAAGGCATTTTTCAATCGATACGAAATATCTTTAACTTTTCTTCCATGACATTACTTAGATAAATAGTTAGCAGACTTCTGCTTTCCCAGGAATCCCAATAATGTGACAGGTAATTTGCCGCTCCACATAACTGGGCCAGGGCCAAGAGTTGGGCCAGACCAAGAACATCATCCCACGTAATCATAAACTTCATTGGGACCAAACATAGTAGGAATTAGTTGTCATGCCCTTCTTGAACATTATACGGTTAACTTGTGGATGTCCGCGAATGTTGTATATATAACAGGTTAGAACTTGTTCATAGGGCACCCCTGTTCAGAATGCTAGACATGCCCATCTAACCTTGTAGTGATTCATTGGCAGGGTAAAGCCGGGTCTCCACCAAGACGTACATGTACGTATATACATGTATTTAGAAACATATGCAAAAACGTTTGCCCTCCGGGTTTGTTCCGACCCCCATTTTATAAATATATGTAAAAGTCAAAATTTTACCCCTATTAAATGTCTTTAAGGGGTGATCCATAAATTATGTCACTTTTTTGCCTCTTTTTAAACACCCCCAACCCCTTTGTCACAAGTTTTACTACACTCCATCCATAATGATGTCACAACACGTCGATTTCCTCCCCCCCCAATTATTTTTTTAAGAATTCTATATTCTTTTATAATTTTATTTGTTAAAATACTTAAAAATATTAAAAAACTTAATTTTAAACAGGACCCAAATCTTTTTTCCCGACTGCTGTTCAAAATTTCAAATGTTAAAAAAATAAAAAAAATTTTTACCGCATATTCTTTACCGTTTGAAATAAATTTTGATGTTGTGATTCACACATTACCGAACCACTCCCCCACCCCTTGGTCACAATTGTCACAAAAAACAAACAACCCACCCACCCCCCTAGGTGTGATATAATTTTTGAATGGCCCCTAAGCTTTTTTGGGCAAACAAAAGTGAAACTCATAGGGGTGTTTTCGTTGATTCTCGCGCTCCAACAGCTCGCAAATTCACAGAAATGCACGCTCGCGTGGGAGGTTCACAGGTGAAGTGGTCCGAGAGGGCACGTGGCGCTTCCCAGTCACTACCCCTAATAATCCTCATTAAAGCAGAGTCAATATGGCCACTACCAAACAACGTATGCCGTGAATTTATCAAGCGGATTTCCCGTTCCCCGCCTGGCCAACTGGCAAATTCCTCTATTGTGCCCGCATTAATGAAGCGAGTAGAAATTGGGCTCCTCGGGCTTGGGAATCGTCAGTTCCGCGTCCCCGGGAACCGAACCTCTGAGAGCCCTCGATCAACAACGCATGGCCCGAGGACCCTTTACCGCGTTCAATACGTCTTTCTGTCCACGTTTCCATCTGCAACTTGTTTGCCGAGGGCAAGGGGGAAATATATAAGGAGAAAATTTTTAACGGTGTAATTGCCACTTCAATTACTCACCAGCATTTGTATTTGTTTCTCGCGAAAAAACAGGGTTGTTTAGACGCATTAATGGCTACTTTACTCGCATGGTAATGATGAACAAGTTTCACTAATTACAGAACCGGTGTTGCCGCTGCCCACCTACCTGGAATAAATTACTTTAGACACCCGCCTCCAAAATCCGGCACTCAGACGAAAGACATGCACGCAAATGAAGTTGTGCCCTCACATTACTTCACAACTGACCTTGGTAGATTCATGGTTTAATGATGATGGTTACGTCAATGTCCCATAATCCTCGTTTATATTCAGAACATAAAGTTAATGTAAAAGCTACCAGCATCATTCATACCAAATAGTCATAACAAGGTCCAAAATTCATTTAACAAATACTGCATGTCCAATTTCGAGTATATCCATACACAATGTATGGTATTTCCCATGCACAATATTATATACCTATATATACAATGGTCATCTGAAAATATGTCCAATTTCTGTTGTTCAATGGCCATATATGGGACATAATATTGCCTTATATTATTTTTTTACCCGGGTTTGAAAATTCTGCAAAAAACTTGCCGCAAGTAAACAAGAATTTGAAGTTACTCGAACTTCAATGTTATGCGTCCATTAGATAGTAATTACTTCAATGCAGGATAACAATAAAGAGTACAATTCATTTAAAGTCAGTTTTTGAACCAACTAAGGAAATATATCTAAACTAAGTTAATCATATAAAAAAACTTACCAGCTGCGAGTTTCAAGGAAACAAATTCCGTACTTTGAACACGAAATTCAGTACGAAACAACCAGACTGAAATCGCTGCCATCTTGTTCCAAAAATGGAATACACGTTCCACGGTTGCTATGGTTACGTTTTCCCAGTCACGTGCGGCAGCAGTTAAAACAGAATGCGTTTTTTGCATCTAAAAAGAGACCCATGTTCTAAATTCAACAGTGATAATTTCAAAGTTCATCCTATACATTTATCACAATATTTTTCTTTATAAAGGATTCGTTCGATAAATACAAATTTCCCAAAGCAAGCTGGAATCCCAAACATAATTCCCAACTTCCCCAAATTTCAAGGCTGCTGTACAAGCTGTATTATCCTAGTGTTGTATTTTCTTAATGTTTCACCCCCACAAAGTTACACATACATATCTTCATGGCTGTGTATATACTATACAAACTTTAAAAAAATTCATTGTTTATGATCTAGGTTAAAAAACATTTGGTAAAAAATCTACTATTAATGTACGTAATAATCATTTTAATTGAGAGCAAGGGGTGCAATTTTATTATTTTACCCGCGTAAATAGTACTTATGCCATTGAAGGTGGTACTTTCATTGTACACCCCCATACCTCGCTAGTACTACTTTCGCTTTACAGCTTAGATGCGTTCCGGAAAAGTTTGCCGTAATGCGAACAGCCATATAACGAATCAATTCTTTCTGCATTGTTATATTCATTTTTTCCAACAATAAAGAGTACAATTCATTTAAAGTCAGTTTTTGAACCAACTAAGGAAATATATCTAAACTAAGTTAATCATATAAAAAAACTTACCAGCTGCGAGTTTCAAGGAAACAAATTCCGTACTTTGAACACGAAATTCAGTACGAAACAACCAGACTGAAATCGCGGCCATCTTGTTCCAAAAATGGAATTCACGTTCCACAGTTGCTATGGTTACGTTTTCCCAGTCACGTGCAGCAGCAATTAAAACAGAATGCAAATTCGGATAACTTATCACATTTTTTGGCCACTTTCTTTAATTACAGCATTTTTTTTTTTGGCCGTATAACGAAACATTGTGGGCTGTAAATCGAAATAGTGCCATAATTAAAAAAGTGCCATTATAGCTTAAAAAAGGCCGTATAGCGAAGTATAAGGTGTAATGACAAATTTCCAACAGACAATTGAAAATTTTTTGAACCAACTAAGGAAATATATCTAAACTAAGTTAATCATATAAAAAAACTTACCAGCTACGAGTTTCAAGGAAACAAATTCCGTACTTTGAACACGAAATTCAGTACGAAACAACCAGACTGAAATCGCGGCCATCTTGTTCCAAAAATGGAATTCACGTTCCACGGTTGCTATGGTTACGTTTTCCCAGTCACGTGCAGCAGCAATTAAAACAGAATGCAAATTCGAATAACTTATCACATTTTTTGGCCACTTTCTTTAATTACAGCATTTTTTTTTTTGGCCGTATAACGAAACATTATGGGCTGTAAATCGAAATAGTGCCATAATTAAAAAAGTGCTATTATAGCTTAAAAAAGACCGTATAGCGAAGTATAAGGTGTAATGACAAATTTCCAACAGACAATTGAAAAATTTTTGAACCAACTAAGGAAATATATCTAAACTAAGTTAATCATATAAAAAAACTTACCAGCTGCGACTGGCACAGAGTTTCAAGGAAACAAATTCCGTACTTTGAACACGAAATTCAGTACGAAACAACCAGACTGAAATCGCTGCCATCTTGTTCCAAAAATGGAATACACGTTCCACGGTTGCTATGGTTACGTTTTCCCAGTCACGTGCAGCAGCAGTAGTTAAAACAGAATGCGTTTTTTGCATCTAAAAGAGACCCATGTTCTAAAATTAACAGTGATAATTTCAAAGTTCATCCTATACATTTATACAATTATCACAATATTTTTCCAAAAAGTGAAAAGAATTTTTTCAATAAATTCCAAAAAAATATTTTTCTTTATAAAGGATTCGTTCGATAAATACAAATTTCCCAAAGCGGGCTGGAATCCCAAGCATAATTCCCAACTTCCCCAAATTTCAAGGCTGCTGCACAAGCTGTATTATCCTAGTGTTTCACCCCCACAAAGTTACACAGCCATCTTCACACATTAAACTTTAAAAAATTCATTGTTTATGATCTAGGTTAAAAAACAACATTTGGTATGAAATCTACTATTAACGTATGTAATAATCATTTTAATTGAGAACAAGGGGTGCCATTTTATTATTTTACCCGCGTAAATAGTACTTACGCCATTGAAGGTGGTACTTTCATTGTACACCCCCATACCTCGCTAATTAAAAATGCCATTATAGCCTAAAAAAGGCCGTATAGCGAAGTATAGGTGTAATGACAAATTTCCAACAGACAATTGAAAAATTTAGCAGTAGCATATCTGAAAAAACATAACTCAAAAAATTTCCCAGGTTATTATGCGAATAAAATCAAATTTAATGACATTTTAGAATTTAACAATATGCAATTAAAAGAGCGAGCAGTGTCATCTGTTGAAGTTACCAGCCAGATGTGTTTAAAAATGCAACACATCCCATATTTTTAGTACACATGTAGACCTTTCCTTTTTGGCATGGGTATGGTTTTTAATTAATTATTGTGACATAATATTTCTATCTTAAAACCATGTTTAACTTTTTAAAATTGATTAGATCTTAAACAAACAATATTGATGCAAATATTCAACATTTAAATTACTGATTTTCAGAAAATTACACTGAAGTTGCATGTCTTTTGAAACTGTTTGATGAAGCATTTCAAAATAATAACAATTGTAAAGCTTTTGAACTTTCCCATACCTTTATTTAATGTTTCCGTTTAGTTCTGTAACACATGACCCATACATTTACCACCAATCTGTCAATTAAGGCAATGACAACGTCAACAGATGCAACAAGCAATATTGAGCCATAATCCAAATCTTGTTAAATAAGTGTGATTTTCCCAATAAATAAGTAACCGAACTTTTGTTGCCTGGAAAGACATTAGTGCTAAAAAGTTCAAATAAATAACTAAACAAAAATATTAATCGAGGTCCTTGTTACCAAAGACCTCTGGAAAATGCCTCCGTTAAGTTTTTAAAAGGCAATTTGTTCGATTTCTTTTGTTTCAAGCTGCTTTTCACAAAACTGTCACCTCCGAATGTCAGCAAATGGCAGTTGTGCACATTCGGGATGTGTGAAGCATGCAAAAGTATTCAATGTTCCAATCGAGATATACTTATCCCAAATTGAAGAACAGCAAGGCACGTGAACGTGCTTAAATACCTAAGATTAATCACAGGAAAAAAACCAAAACATCCTGACAACGTTTCACAGTCTATGCTTGTGTGAACTCCCCAGATTGGAAGTACGCAAATCAGCCACTAACATCACCAGAAGATGGCATACCCAAGATACCAGACAACAAGGCAGATGGATGACAAAATGTCAACATTTTCTACAAAACATCTTTAGTCACTACAATAATCTGTAGCGTTACAAGCATTGGTCCAATCCTCGACGGTTATGAGGTAGTCACATGTATCGCTGTTATTTTATGAACTTTATGAAAACCTCACATATTTTTAGTCTTAATTATTGCATACATCTTGATTTTGATTATCATACCCAAACCTGTTTTTGATGCTTGTCAGGGATAACTACAGGAACACAACCTTGTGAGTTTATGCACATAATCAAGTATTGGAACCAAGCGTCGCTTCTGGTAGCATACTGATGAAAACGCTCAAATAATTAAATGCTTTCGAGCAATAAGGATGTACTCGATGAACCTGCGAGACGATCAAAGATATGGCACTTGTTAAACTAAGGTTTGTTATCATACCACAACCTTATTCCATGGCAAAGTCGATATAAAAAATGGACGGTAGCCTCGAGGCACTAACTGAAGTGCAAGAGGAGAAAGTTGGGAGCATCAGGCAAAACGTCGAGCATTCACGGCTGAAACGTTTCCCTGAACCCCACCTTGATCCAAAACAGGGATCGAGGAAGAACCAGACAAATCTGGAAATGGTCAGTCTAAGGCCTGCAATAGAATGTGTAGCTCACGGAACGTTTGTCCAAGTTTTCCCTGAAGAGTTTGTCGTTTCAGAATGAAGGCACGTATGGAAACCAGCTGATTGTAACAGCTCATGCACTTGCTGTACCTAAAAAATAATTTGAAACTGGAATTAGTTTCGAAAAACATTTGTTTTTAAAATTAATCTAAGTGGCACAAATTGTAATGTAGTACAAATCTGTTATTTTTTTTGTTGCAAAATGAACAGTTTCGTAATGTTAAAACATTCAAACTTAGTTTCAAAATAAAGCACCTAAATAACAGTCACTTTCCCATCAAGATTAACATAATTTTGCATTAAGGGAAGTTAAATTTTTCACTTTGTGTGCATAAATGTAAAAATTAGTTACTACTTAGGGTAAATTTAAATTTCACAATTGCTTTATTTAAAATAAAGAAAAATGATATTTAGGTTAAAAAGAACGATTTCTCCAGGTGAAAATGTTGTAAAGCTCGAATACCGCATATGACTGAGAAAGACCTTAGAATAATTAAGGACATGTACTACCTTTCTTCCCGAGATAAGTCGATACCAATTCCAGGAGGCGCCGAAATATTCGATCGAATCAAAGGGCCAAAATTCTTCAAGATGATCCGCAAGGCACCGCAGCCAGCAGTCATGTACCTAAAACGAAATGAATTTGAAAATGTAGAGTCAAACTATGTAATTTTATATAAATCTTGGAACACGGTAATATTTTCAAGTAGTTCTGAAGATAGTCTTGAATAATTTTAGACAAATAATCCGGAAAATTTATGGAAAACGGTTTGAGCTCCAGAAATACAACCAAATTCAAACACATCCTAATGTTGTCCGACTATTTTCAAGTAGTTCTGAAGATAGTTTTGAATAATTTTAGACAAATAATCCGCAAAATTTATGGAAAACGCTCCAGAAATACAACCAAATTCAAACACATCCTAATGTTGTCCGGCTCGATTTAGTAGTCAATGAAAGAACTGAATGCAATCATAAAAAATGTTAAGATATATGGAAACGCTAAATTTTGACAGTATATCTTGTAACTTCCGGAATAAAAGTTAAAGGACCTGAGAGGGAGATCGATAACGACTTTGAAAGGGTGTCACAATGTTTCTCAATCCACTTATCAACTTCTATCTAGGGCTCTCGGACATCGTGCAACAACGAAGGGGGCCAAGAGCACCCTTGA
>JAQGAE010004603.1:0-12500 GCA_034696685.1 Julus scandinavius | reverse complement strand
TGCAGTACACATAAGCTTCACTGCAGTACACATAAGCTTCACTGCACTACACATAAGCTTCACTGCAGTACACATAATCTTCACTGTAATACATGTAAATATCACTGTTATATACTTAAGCTTTAATGCAATGTACACATGGAGGTCATGGATGTTGTCTACCATTTCGAGGTTGAGATGCAGTCCACCATCGTGTTTCTTCAGTTGTCCGATTATCTGACTCTCGATTGACGTCACCAAATCCTTGACCACGTTCACCAATATGGCGTCTTGGAATTCAGGGGCCATGAAATGCATCAGCTGCGCCACCTGGGAGTCATTGAAAAAATCCACAAAGTTGGGATGACTGAAAAGGATTCTGTGGATGGCTGTCTGGATACGTTGGCCATTGGTCAATGATTGACTAGTGTCCTTGGATGTTGGGCATGGATTGGGTACCCAATTTGGAAGTGGAGTGTAACTGTGCCCTATCGAACTGCTTACTTCATCGCGTTGCAGCGCCTTCTGTGGCCATTAAAAATTGAAACAAAAAAATTAAACATTATACTAAACTATAATTCTATATTTGTCATGTTACCAAAATATGTAGGTGATTATTTGATTGTTTAGATGTGTTGCATTCATCAATATATGTACACTGGGCTTCAGTGTCCATCTTATCAGAATTGAATTTCCGGATGGTCATGCTTTGTCTTCGGTCCTGTAATTTATATTCCTTTATCATCTCATAATTATTAATTGACAGCTAATAATCCCTGTGCCCTGACTTAATTAAATGTTAATTCAGAATTGTAAAATCCATATCTAATGTTTATTTAAAAAAAAGCAGGATAAAGCTCACGTTTGCTCCTATCTGTTGTCTATGCTTGCTTTCAAGATGGCGCCACAAATTAGAAGTCGCTGTTTTTTCACCGTATATCTAGAAAAAGCATCAATATTTGTAAAAGTATTGATTTTTTATCAATATGTATCAGTATTATTACATTATTAAGAATAATAGTATTTTCATAAAAACTAAAAAATTTGGTGAAACTCGTTAGAAAAAATGATGGCGATGTCCGAAAATCACTGTCTTGAGGACTGGTTTGGTTGTTAGGTGCTTAGGGGCTGAAAAACTACCAAGGCTAAAGTGTGCCCATTAGGTGAGGAGAGGTTAGGAGAGGATTTCGTGCTGGACCTCAAGCCCAGAGGGCACCATAAGTTAGCCTTTAATAGGGGCCTAGCCAAGGGACGCTGAACAGGATGTATAGGTTATTATAGTACAGATATGGGAAGGCTATAGTAAAGACAATAGATGGATTAGTGAAGAAAAGTAAATATTGCAGAGAAGGGAAGGTCGAAGCTTCCCCTATGAGTGAAGAAAGAGTCAGGATGTTGGCCCAGTCCATTAATAGTTGGATCAACATTGGAAACTGGTGGAGTTGCCAATCATTGGTTTTATGTTGACATTTTAGGTTGGGCAAACGTTGTCATGTGGTACAGTTGTCAATCATCAGTTTTATGTTGGCATTAAACGTTATTTATATATGGAGGTATTGCCAGTGTTTTCCCAACATTGTCCCATTTAGTCATTTAATGCATTAGCCCATTGCATTTGCATGGCGAAGCAATGTTTTCCCAACCAATGTTGGGAAAACATTGCCCAACAAGTTTTGGTTACTTGGGTATAAATGATGGTAAAATTTAGTCTAGAGAACAAAACTTTTTAACAAATAATGAAATTTACCATTTTGCAATATTTGCATTTCCATTTAGTTAATCTGCTCTCCTTGATGCTTTCAAAATGCCTTTTGGCGTGACTGGCCGGACGTCGAGGTTTTGAAGGATGACCACTGGCTTTCTCCATTAAACTTGTGCTGCTTCTTAAACTTAAAATTAAGGTTAGAAAACAATTGTGTAAATACAATATGGCGTCACTCACAACTCAAAATGAAAAATTCTCAAAAAATTATATTTTATCCATACTGTTTTATGCGGCTCGTATACTGTATTTTCAATATGTCTCATCTAGTAGTTCTTATCATTGGCTAACTAAGGTACAATTTGACAAAATATGGTATAAAAATGGCTATGTACAGTATAGCCTAAGCATGTCCATATATGAATTTTACATTGTTAAATGCAAAAAAAACCAAAAAAGAAAAACAACAACAACAACTACAAAGTACCATTTTTCTTATTTTGATAATAATTTCTGTTGTCTAGTGATATTTAGCAGTGAACTTCAAGTGTGGGTAAATAAAGGTATAACTTACCCTTGTGTTTCCTTGAAAATATTCCACGAAAACTTATCCAATTTCACCACAGTTTCATGTTTTATGAAATTGTCCTCATTTATTTCGATCAAATTATTTTTTTATAAACTGCATGCTGTATATTATAATGATACACACGGCGTTATCATTTGAATTATCGGTTAAGAAATTCGTATATCGACAATCAGCTCCATTTAACGGCTCCAACTTCCCTGTTTGGAGAAATATCATTTTTCATTGGTCACAGATATGGCTATGCAATTCCCAGTAGCAGCAAACATTATCTCATGACTTTGTTACATGCATGTGTATCTAAACACAACAAAATTGTGAGACTATGTAACTTTGCTAACATTTTGTTCCCCTGACAAATAAACCTTAAACCAAACTTGGGTTGCACACTTCTAACATACAATTAAGCAAATTAACATATTTTTAAAAATGTAAAGTTATGCAAATATCAAACATTAATTCAAACATAGTTGCATTATAGTCCCATTATATAATTTTGCATTTATCAAACAAAAAATGTGTAATGGTACACATTTATTGTATTGGCTTTTATTGAAGTGTGTCAGGACTAAATTAATCAAGACTAAACCACTTTAGTCGACTATTCGGTAAGCATATTGTAGTATTAATATTTTAATAGTAACGCAAAGTCTAAAAAATGAGTTGAATAAAGTTTCAATCATGACTATTAATAAATGAGTAAATATGTTTTTATTCCATGTTATCATGCACTAATTAATAGCAACACGTAAAGGGATATCTCCAACGCGGGATATCTTCGACGCTGGTTGTCAAGTTGGTTACACTAAGAAGTATAAGTACAACTTTGCATCTTTCAACAAAAATCGTTATTTATTTGCACAAACTCCATTGATGCAAATCTGCAAATTTGAAGGAAATGAAGTTCAAAGAAAATGTGGATATAATGGGTATTTTAAAGCAACATTCAAAAAGGACGTCCTCGATCAAGAAGGGGAGAACAGGTTTGCTGTCATGTGGACAGAGGGAGGGGGAATGGGGAAAGCTATTTGAAAGAGAATATTTAATGTGACAGGTGACTCAGCTCCTCTCAACACAAGGAAAAGTGATTGATTATTGAATGTTGTTGACTATTGCAAAACTTCAGGAAGTTGGGCTGTGGCTAAGATGCCAGCTGGTAGGACAGCAATATTGCTGGAATGTTGTTATTGATGTTAGTAAGAATATGTAATATTAAGTAACTTGTTGTATTGATTAACAAGGGTGGTGAATGCGCTTTGGTCAGGGTGATAAGGGTATGGGTGCAGACATTGGCGGTCTGAGGTAATTTAGACACCATGTGGACAGGGGGTTGGGATCAATTAATGAAGGAATTTTGGGGACGTCCTTTCTGAATGGTCCCAAATCACAATTAACTTACCTTATTTCTGGCACAAATTGACCCTTCCAAGGCTGGTCCTGGACTTTGTAAGCTGGTGGATGTTTTAAGACCACAGTACAACCTGTAGCACACCGAATGTAATATGTTTGCCTGTTAAATTTAAAAAACGGTGTTGAAATTATTCCAATCAACTGTTTTTGTTTATCAGAAAATTACAATTTCTCTACTTACTTTATGAATATATGGGCGTCCATACACGTCTTGACATTGGGCATTCAAACTTTTGGTGGCCCCAGGCAGAGTCCCTATCATTGGGACGAAATTCACTTTCGGAGTGGTACGTAGACAAGAAGCAAAAGCTAAACTGGAAATTTTATGGAAATCTTAAATATTATACACTTTTCTTGGTTAAAGGAAACATGTATGGAATAACAATAATACATGTCCTAGGTCCCTGACCCTTGGTACTTACTTTAATGCAAATCGTATCAGGTTTATGGTGCAGGAAGAGAAGTGAAATGGTTTCAGGCCTCCTAAACTAGGACTCATGATGTATCCTGAGTTGGGGGAGCAGCTTAAGGCCCCTGGGTTTCCCGGGGGGACGTTGATGTGTTTATCACCGTCATGGGCACTTCCATACCTAAGTTTAAATATATATTAGTTAATGTAATTCAGGTAACCACATACGCATATATCCGAAAGGCGCAACACAATAGTAAATGAAAACATGTAACCCTAACAACAACAAACAACAACCCATCCTGCGAGACAGACTGAGCGGTGTTTGGAGCAAGGTCGACGCCATGGGATCAGGGCAGTCTCTTTGGATGATTTTTAACGTTGGCCTATTTCTGCAACACAAGGGCTAAACACCAACGCCAGTGGATAAGCCTTCAACACCTACCTTGGAATTTAGCTTACGAGGGGAGACTTCCACCCCTCTCGAGGGGTATTTAACGTGCAACAATCAACACCGGATCTCGGTTTAAACTCTCATCCGAAAGCCGCTACTTAGTTAATTTCTCCCATCCGTAAAAAATTCTCACCGACCTCGACATGGGAGCGAACCCAGCATCTCAGATCGAGCTAGGTAGTTTAGTGGTAACGCTATCTGTCTGGCAATCGGTAGACCCAGGTTCGATTCCCGACCGGGTTTGCTACCCTGACTGTGGTTTTCGCGGTTTTCCACGGTTGTTTCCAGGCAAATGCCGGGGTGGTTCCTCTGAAAATCGGCCACGACCGTGCTCCTTCCTCTCCTTATTTTTCTACTTTCTCTTTCCTTAGACTTGTGTATCGATATGGGGATATATCCCCGACATTGTTTAGGCCCTCTATGACCTTAGTTGTCTTTAGGCTTTTAAGCTTCAACCAACCAACCAGCATCTTAGGATCGAGAGGCAAGCACGTAACCCACTCGACCGCCGGCGTCGGCTTCCCGGAGTCACAGCTCAACCACAATGTAATCAGCAGCACTGTCGATGGAAGGAGTCAAGTGCAAGTTTGGGATAGTTTTGTTCGGTCTTAAAATTAGTTAACTTGTAGCCCATGTTAATAGAGCAGTTAATTGTTGGTCTGGTCAGCCTCTTAGAGTGAATAAACAAGTACTACCAACAACATAACACTTACAAATGTGCAATTTCATGGGTGGCTATTAGCACTCCGTAATAACTTTTCGGAGGCTCATATACCAATCCAACATTCGAGTTCATGTTGTTGCGAACGTGACAGACCCCTGCTACATAAGCAATTCCTGCAAACAAATTTTGGTGATCTCAAATTTTTGTAAAAATGTGGCTAGTTAAAAAGTTAAATAGTTGCTTACCTACAGTTGGGCTTGCAGGTTTCAATCTGGGAAAAAATGATGGAAATGCCTCATTTAGTCAATTCAATGCTTGTTAAAAAGTCTTTTATATATTAAATTCTTTACTTAAATGTTTTAAGTTTACGCGTATGTGAAGTTTGCGCGTATGTGCGTATGTGAATTCAACTTACGCTGTCAACCATATTGCAATGTCGAATGGTGCTCTAATTGAGGCTCTTCTGCTGTAAATCCATCTACCAAATCCACCTAAAGTACTTACAGGATTCAATGTAGGTCTGGTGGTGTAAACCAGGAAATTTTGCATAGCTTCACTCTGTTGGAAACATAACAAATATTGTAAAAAAACAACAATCAGAACATTGATTTGTGAATTTTTAAAGCTTTACATTTGTGAGGATGACTCCTGTTATCACGTGTGATATCCTCGGTGATTTAAAAGAAGCATAACGTCTGTTAACCTATAAAATAGTTTGGAAAATAGGAAAATAGTTTGGCAACATTGTTGAAGTGAAACCTTTTCTATACCTTAATTGTTAAAATGAGAAATTAGTTAGTTAAAAACTTAAAATACATACCGAATTGAAAAATATACCGAGGTATCGCTTGACTGAGTTCAAGTTAAATGAATGAGAAGCTGAGGTTTTATAATCAAGGACCACAAGAACTTCCGGTTGTACCAGAGCCGGAAGTGCTCTTGTCTCAGAAGAAAACTCTTCATTGACTGTCTCTGTTATATTGGGAACAACAGCTTCACATTTGCCATGATCCTTTGTGATACGCTTGTAAACCACGTGGTTCACCGGTTCATCCAATGAGCGGTCTTGGCGACTGATGTCATTTTCAATCCGGGTTTCAGCATCTAATATTCCCTCCTAATGAAATAATTAATTCAATTAAATTTCTATAACTTACAGTCATCACCAAAGAGCTAATTTCAACTCAAAGTAAACAGGTTATCCAACATCAGGTGTTAAAATTAAACTCAGGAGTGGACTTGGGGAAAGTTTATAAAAAAAGTGGTTGAGGATTTAAACTCCATCAAAAGATTCAAAACATAACTTAAGATCCCGCCATTTAAGGTTTCTTTTCTTCAATTCTGTGTTTAATGGATGGTTAATGCTTTCAAGATAGTTCCTTGATAAAGTTCTTTCATCCACCCTTGATGTGTCATTTTGATAATGGAGCATTCCAACTTGTATTGTCATTTGACAAGGGGGAGTTTAAGTGAAGCAGCAGGAGGTAAGCTCCTTTGTCCTGGTTCTCTGGCTGAGTCTTAGGGGTTGGGATGCAACCTTGTGTACTAACAAAAATTATCATGAAATAACCCCCACACCTCTTTAAAAGAGAGTGACGGGCTGAGTTCTGTAGAACCTGGTAACATTACTCTAATACATGATTATATTCAAACATGTAGGACACAGCCACTCAGGAATTTAAGGAGTGGTGCAGGACATTCAAATGATTGTGTGGTCTTAACATTAAGGCTGTGCAGACCTTAGTTCATATAAATACAAACTTTACACACCAATAGGATCTGCCCGTTAAGCCTATCGACATACAATGACGCACTTCCGGTACTGTCTGTGTACAGTTTTGAATTAATATCCTCTTCAGGCTAAAGAAAATTATTCATTGTTTTTTTTAATTCAATTAAGTAAATTACGAATTTTAATTATGTCTGTAAGAGTAAGCGATTACGTACCGTTCTGGTGTTCGGAATTGGTAGAAGAACGGTGTTTCCGGTCTCGTCCACATCAGCGAGGAATCCTTGAAAATCTTCTGAAAAAACATCGCCATCTTTGGGAACCAACTGCAGATTTCGTGTTTCACCCAAAGCACTTATTTGCACCTGGATGGTTCTCAAATCATCGCTTGGAGATCTAGTTGCAGGTTCGCGTACTTCTGCAGGACCCGTTACTGAAGTCGTTCATGATTACAGTATGGTTAACTTACCAATATGACCAATATACTTCTGTAATATCATATGGAATATATCAAATTAAATAAATATTACCTTCATGGCTGTCTATGAAATCCTGGAAACAATAAATTTAAGTTAATTTATTTTTGTAAATATTTTGATTGCTACAGGTCCATACATGTCCATTAACTTACCATGGCAAGACCTCTGGAGATCATCACCAATATCAGAACTAGCAACTGGGAGAAGAACATTTTGATGGTGAAATATATTCGGATTCTCGTTCTCTAAACATATATTTTATACTTATCTTAAATTGGCCAAACTACCATTATTTATTGCGCATTTTTATGATGTTTTTAAATGATTGATGCAAGTTAGAAATTCGATGAAATCATAAACGAACACATGTTTACCTCAATATTCCAGTATTATTGGGATACACTTTATTGATACACTTCTAGAATTACATCCCAATTCAAATATATTGTTCAGAAATAATTTCCATACTGTTGCATAATTTGCAAATAATTTTTACTTTGCAAAACTTCTGACACCTGGAAAGTACTTCAGCCTTAAAAATAAACTGTATATTGTATTTTTACAATTTGTTCCTTTTATAACTTTTGAAACTAGTGGAAAATTTTAAAATCATAAATTCAAAAATCATAAATACGTTGTACACCGTGAGCCAAAAAACCGATGCCAAAATATAATTCATTGTAACTTCATTAAAAATACTATAATTTTAATTAAATTTTCCAGTTGTATACTTTTGTTACTAATCTTTCAAATTTTCCTCACGTAGGTAGCGCTGCACGTCAGCATAACTTTTTATGCCTGGTTTACAATGCATCACCCGACGTCTTTTTCTGACCATCGCTCGATCTGCGCATGCGTGCCAACCTACTTGACGACGCGTTTATGACGACTTCCGCCAGGTTGAAAGACGTCATTGACGGTCAAACAATTAAAAATGTGTACCATGTGATAGATGGCGCATGCGCCATAGAAAATGGAAGCGCCACCTAGCGACAGAAAATATTTTGGGGGCTATGGCTGATCTGACGGCACTTTATCTAGTAGGCGTTTGGACGTTGTGAACCAGACTGCGCCAGGCGTCAAAACGTGTGACGTTTTTCTTCTAAAAATTAAGCTCCGCCTCGACCGGCAGACGACGTCGGTCGAGGCATTGTGAACTAGGCATCACACGTAAGCACGTACACCCAAGCAATGACTTAAGATGGAGGAGATATTCGACTTGAACCCTCACCTCTGGTTTTATTCATGTAGAACTTACCGAAAATACAAAACAGGTGATCACGAAGATCAAAACAAAAATCTAGAAGTTAAACTTTAGATAAACTGTAAACGTGGATTTGGACCATCTAGGTCCTAGCCGAAGCCGAAATTTCGTCTTGTAGAAAATCCGTTTTATGGAGAGCTTCTTGCGACACGTTCACCGAGTCTCATGGCTTCCAAATCTCTCCTCGAATTTGGGGTCTCAGTTCCAAACCTGAAAATGCCTAGAGTGTGGTTTCCGCAAGTGACCACATTCAAAAATCCAAATTACAAAAATACAATTTTTCAACCTGGAAGACATTTTCAGAAGTTCTCTCTTACGGATAAATACAAAAAAATTTCAAGCATGTTTCATTTATTGCAATCAAAGATAAATCTAACGATACATTTTTTTAAAACTTTTACCACAACTATTGTTATATTTGAAATCTAGGTAGTGACATGTCGTGTGCAGTAAATATTTTCCATTTGTTAGATCTGTCGACGTCAGCCTGTTACTGGCGAATCTTTGCAAAACCCACTGATGCAAATCTATAAATGTAATCAAAAAGCAACTATCTTATAATCATGCAAGGAGACTACAAGCTACTAAGAAAATTTGAGAATGTTTTCCATAATATTCAATTATTTTACCCCACTGACCTTGTTAACTCCGCATCTGGACCCTTCGAGAGATGGACCACTGGTGAATATAGAAAATGAGCCAGTTTGCACTGCAGGTCCACACCACATTTTAACGCACACTTCGGATAACCGCGGTTCCTGCAACGATATCACGATTAGTGCGATGTCCGATTAATCATTTGATTTCTTTTAACTAGCAATCCGAATACTTTCAATAATGTCTAGTGTGTTTTAAATGACTACTAAGGGACTTATAACATGATCTTATAATTCTGAAGCTTTTGTGCAGTGCAGTGAAACTTTTGTGCAGTGCAGTGAAGCTCATGTGCATTGCAGTGAAGCTCAAGTGCATTGCAGTGAAGCTCATGTGCATTGCTGTGAAGCTCATGTGCATTGCAGTGAAGCTCAAGTGCATTGCAGTGAAGCTCATGTGCATTGCAGTAAAGCTCATGTGCATTGCAGTAAAGCTCATGTGCATTGCAGTAAAGCTCATGTACATTGCATTAAATTATGTATTACTTCCCTGCATACATTTTTAAATTTAATCACTTACATAAAATGAAGAGTCGCTCCCATGTCTTGATTTGCATTGGTCGTCCAATGATTTAATTTGACCAGGAAAAGTAGTGTTAATCGCAGCGACAGCTGACCGTGGGTTGTCCAGCACACAGCTTGCACGACCAGAGCTATAAAAAAGTGTGACATTTATCCCAAAAGTAACTTTGGAAACGTTCATTTGTTTTTTCTCTTACTTGATGGTAAACTTCATCTGGTTAATCGAACATGGTGAAAACAAAAATGTGTTAGGGGTGCCAAATTCGTAGCTCATGATGTAACCATCGCTCCAGGGGCAGCTTTTGGCTCCTGGATTACCCGGAGGAGAATCTATTACTTCTCCATCGTGGGCAGACCCTAATCTGGATTGAAAATAACATATTAACCCATTTTATCTATTTTAAATATTTTGAATAAAGTCACTGTTTTTAACATTTTTGATAATAAAACTTACAAATGGGCTATTTCGTGAGCCATTGTGTGGATTCCACTATAACTTATGTCCCTGACTAATCCAGTGTTGACGTTCATGTTGCTAGCCAACCAACAAACTCCTCCAACAAAAGCTATCCCCACTACAGGAATTCAATACCAAAGTTGTTTATAAATTTTACAATAAGTGATATACATTTGAAAGCTTTTTCTTACCAACGTTGCTCGCGAAATCCAATCTTATAAAAAATAAAATAAAATTAGTAAATTTAAATAATAATATGTGATATGATACCAGACTATTATACATACCCAGTCACCCATATGATGATGTCATTTGGTGGCAAATTGGGTCTCATGGGGACTAACCATTCCCCAAAAGCGTATAAAGTGGCCTGGGAATCCAAAAGAGGTGGTGTGGGGGATATGCGTAGAAAAGTTTGTGCTGCTTCAGTCTGTTTCATTTAAAATTTAATATAAATTATTATCATACTTTTTCTAATACGCATAAGATTACTTTTACTTTATGTTGACATATTTTTTTAAAGAAATAACATAATAAAAACTTTTACGTTTGTGAGGATGATTCCAGTAACTACGAATGATATTTTTGGAGTATCGATGGGTCCATATCGTGAGTTAACCTACAAAATGTGAAACATTTCATAAGCTCTTAATAAGAAGAATGATATTTACGTAACCGGGGAGCGAACCCCGGATCTTAGGATCGAGAGTCAAGCACGTAACCCACTCGACCACCGGCATCAAATTAGTTGAATTAAACCACACACCCTACTTTTTTTGACGTTCAAAATAATTAAATAATTTGTAATTGTCTAAAAATTTAAATAATATACTTACAGAACCGAAGAACACCCCTATGTATTTTTTTATTTCATCTAGATTATGGTTAAAAGCAAGAGTTGTTTTAAAATCTATGACCAGAGTAACTTCTATGTTGACTTGAGTAGGAAGTGTCCTTGGTTCATCATCTAATTGTTGGAAGTCTAATCTTGTTCCTTATTTAAAGAAAAATATTTTTCCACATTATTTTTCAAAAAATGTTGGTGAGCATTCAATATAATATCACCTACCTGTTATGTTGGGAAAGACAGATCTACAGGTTTCTTCAAGTTTTTCCACACGTCTAAAAACAACATGATTAACCGGTTCACTCAAGGAGCGCTCCTGGCGGTTAAAATTGTTAGTAATTCTGGTTTCTTCGTCTAGTATACCTTCCTAAGTATAATTACAATAATGCGAGTGAGTTATTTTCAATCACGAATTTAGAAACTTAGGATTGTGATCAGATATTATTTACCAGCGCAATGTGACCGTTACGTCTCTCGACGTACAGCGAAACAGTCCCTGTCACATCCGTATACAATTTGGAATGGATATCATTTTGGACCTGAAATAGAATTGCAAAGTATTAATGTGGTAATGGTCTCTGAAATTTTGTAGTCTTAAGGACAAGACATCCTAAATAATCCTAATTAATTCATCCTATATCTTTCAGTATTCACGTCCAGAGGTTCCTGGAGCTTGGAAGTCCCCTTCTTTCAAAGCCCCCTCTCTGAAATTAAGTGTCCTTCCCTGAATGTCCCCTTTTCTGAATGTCTCCTATCCTCTTCCCTTTGTTGAAGGTCCCCTATCCTTAAACTCTTCTTCCCTGAATGTCATCTAGCCTGAAAGTGCTCTTTCCTGAAGGTCCCCTTTCCTGAAAGTCCTTTTCCCTGAATGCCCCCTTTAATGAATGCCCTCTTTTCTGAAGGTCCCCTTTTCTTAAAGTCCCCCTAAAAGTCCCCTTTCCCGAGCGTCCCCTTTAATGAGAGTCCTCTTCCCTGAAAGTCCCCTTTCCTGAAGTTCTCTTTTACTGAAAGCCCCCCTTCCATAAAAGCCCCTATCCTAAAGTACACTTTCCTAAATGCCCTCTTTCCTGAAAGTCTCCCTTCCTTGTAAGCCCCTTTTCTGAAAGTCCCCCTACCTTAGAAACTTCTTTCCTAAAAGTCCCCTTTCCCGAACGTCCCCTTTAATGAGAGTCCTCTTCCCTGAAAGTCCCCTTTCCTGAAGGTCTCTTCTACTGAAAGACCCCCTTCCATAAAAGCCCCTATCCTAAAGTACCCTTTCCTAAATGCCCTCTTTCCTGAAAGTCTCCCTTCCTTGTAAGCCCCTTTTCTGAAAGTCCCCCTAATTTAGAAACACCTTTCCTAAAAG
>JAQGAE010004602.1:0-12504 GCA_034696685.1 Julus scandinavius | reverse complement strand
GCTTCTGGAGCTGGTGCTGCAACTGAAACTGGTAGTGAAGACAAGGCTGAACTTGTTGCTCCAACCGAGCTTGCATCTTCATCTGAAACTGAGAGTGAATTGAGAGCTGGTACTGAAGACCAGGCTAGAGCTTGTGCCGAACTTTTCGTCATTTCCGGTGGTGCAATTGGTGGAATTCCGAGTAGCTGTAGCAGTGAGACCACCAGCTTGACCAGTTTGAGCAGCGGTGTGTTCGGCAGTCGCAATCAAAGCATTAGTAGCAGTCTCGCTGACCTTGTGGCCTCTTTAGGAAAGGTAAGAAAGGGCCCTTTGATATGGTCCATCTGGTTCTGGTCCTTGTTTTCTTAATAATCCTACTATTATCAATGATTTCAGGTGACTTTTTATAAAGTTTTCGTTTATGGGACCATGAAAACTGGACAGCCCAATCACGAGTTCCTAATGGACCCAATTCACGGCGTTAGTACCTTCGATTGCATCGCCAAGACCAGAGAGGCCTATCCAATGGTCCTAGCCACCGAATTCAACTTGCCGTGCATACTTCATAAAGAAGGCGTTGGAATGGTAAGCTAGAAATGTGCAAAGGGCCCAAAATGTAAAGTGGATTTGGGGGGGAAGGGGGGGGGGGGAAAGACAAAAGAAATGTAGGGTCCCATGGTCACGTGAGGTCTCATTTTTATAATAGGGCTCCTGTTTCCCAGAAATATAACCTGTAAGACCAAAGCCATTTGCAATATGGCAGGTTCCAAGTAATCTAGAAATCAAACAAGAATCTTGTGATTTCCAAAATGGCTTCCCTGGAATATTATACCAATATCCAATATGGCTGACCCCGAAGAATCTTCCAAAACCTGGGAGAAAGTCATAGAATTCTCGTGCATTTCCAATATGGCAGACAACAAGTAATCTTTCATATCTTGAGATAAATTTCCAGAAGTCTTATAGATTTCCAGCATGGGCGCCACAAGAAATGGTAATTTCCAATATGGCAGAGAACATGGCATTTCCAACATGGCCGTCTCCAAAGAATCTACCTAATTGTTGGTAGAAACTTCCAGGACTCTTTGAGCCATTTCCAATATGGCTGTCTCAAGAAATAACTATATCCAACATGGCCGACCAAAAAGAATCTTTCAAAACTAGATAGAAATTCCCAGACCTCTGATGTATGTAAGAATCTTACACACTTCCAACATGGCCATTTCCCCGATTTTGATCAATATGGCCGACCCAAAATAATCTCCCAGAACTTGATAGAAATCCAGTACTCTGACAAGTTCTCAACATGGCCATCTCTAGAAATAGTAACTTCCAATATGGCCGTCTCAAGAATTGGCAATTTCCAATATGGCCGCAAACCCAAAAATCAACAGAAACTTAAGAAACAAATCTTATAGATTTCCAATATGGCCGACCCAAAATAATCTCCCAGAGCTTGATAGAAATTCAGTACTCTGATAAGTTCGCAACATGGCCATCTCTAGAAATAGTAACTTCCAATATGGCCGTCTCAAGAATTGGCAATTTCCAATATGGCCGCAAACCCAGAAATTAGCCGAAACTTGAAAAAATCCAGGAATCTTACTTGAACTTATGTTTGCTTCCAGCAAGTACTTGGAGAAGTTTATGAAGTGGACGACTACATGATGGGCAACTTGGACGAGTGGACGAACAACCCAAATTACTTCGAGCGGATCGAGTGCGAAGTCATCTTCGAGACGGATGATCCCGGAAGAGGTTCTCCGGATAAAGTCATCAAGTGCTGGATTTACTTTGTCACAAACTTCAAGGAGTCCTTACTTGAACTAGAGTATCATGAAAACTATTCATCGGCCAGACTTCTCGGCTTGGAGTACGTGCCGCGCTACATGACGCTGGATGATGAGGAAAGGGCACTCGTGTGGAAGACCATCCAAGATCCCCTGGAATAGACATGGAAGACATTCTGGAAAACTAGTTCTTGAAAAAACATAATTAGTCATGTGATGTCTGCAAGAATTAACATAACAGACATTTTGTCCATCAGTGCCGAGCATTCATGGTGTGAAGTTTTCATGTTTTTTTGATGGAATTTTCATGTTTTTTGGCCAAAATGTGATAAAATTTGTAAACTAATACTTATATTTATGATTAAAATCTATTTATTGTTATGGTCACTTAATTTAATTCAACTTATTTGATAAATGGATTTGGAGGATTATTTTGGAAAATTTTATCTTGGGGACTACAATAGTTTCAAGAAATATTTAAAGACAAAATTACATGTCAGGGACCTAGTTGGGGCCTCCATAAGTTTAAAGAAATATTTTACGATTAAATTACATATTAAGGACCTAGTTGGGCCTACAATAGTTTGAAGAAATATTTTAAGAATAAATTACATATTAAGGGCACTTAAGATTAAACACTCTTTATATCGAAAGACCTGTCTTACATGTGAAATGTGAATACAGTAGAACCTGTCTAAATGGATATGCTTGGGACCAGTGAAAATACATGGGGGTTTATATAGAAAAGGGTCCCAAGTCGGGACTGGAACACTTTATGCTTTTAGAGAGGTTATCCCATTATATTCATTTACACAGGATGCATTTAAGATAGGTTCTACTGTACTTTGGGCCAGTTTTAGGTGTTTTTGTAATTTTGATAAAGTGTTCTATAATTAGGACCCAAAACAGAGAAGATCCAATAGAATTAACCATCCTCTGTTCGAATATGGTATTATTTCGAGTTAAATAATCAGAAAATACAGAAAAAAGTCAGATCAAAATTGCAGAAACTCGAGTTTGGGACCGGTCACTAACTTGAGAAATAGGACCGGTCTAGTAGAAACTCAAGTTTGGGACTTGTCTAGTTTTTTACGCACCTGCTTCTCGGTCCTAAGGTGAAGGGTTCGCACCCCAATTGAAATTGGTTTCAATTTTCATGGATGGGCTAAATGCCCCAAGTGGCGCATCTTTCGGATGAGAGTTTAAACCGAGGTCTCGTGTAGATTGTTGCGCGTTAGAGGCCCCTGAAGAGGGGGTTGAAGTCCTCCTCCTACGTAGGCAAAATTTCCAGGAAGGTGATCAAGGCCCATTCCTCGTGTCTCAGAAAGTGACCAACGTTAGCTACAAATTTCAAAAATACACGAGTCTCGCTGAAACGGACTAAAAAATTCGAATTAAAACCCGAAATAATGGAATTAAGATGTATCTTTGACCTTTATTGGAAAATATTTTACAATAACTTAAACACAAAATGGCCAACGCATGCTCTTTAGGACCTCTGGACGTAATTCAGAAAACAGTTTTCCTTCAAATTGCTAATAAAAAAGTGCATGCTCTTAGAAAACAAAGGGCCAACTGCCCTTCGATGGCCTTTTAGAAGGGTTTTATAAAAGATTCGAAGAACTCATCGAAGACCGAATCGAGAAAATTTGACTCTCCTTAAGGGACCACTTAACCTAAGACCTTTCCTCCGACACACTTTCGGCCCTAAGATCTCCCATTATCGGCAATTTGGATGCATCGCTAAACTGACAGGCATAGGGCCTATTCTTAATTTAAGCATGACCTAAAGAAAAGTTATAAATCATAAGAAATAACGAAGACCTTTCTTCCAACACTTTTGGCCCTAAGATCTTCCATTTTATAGATGCATCAATTCACTAGCATGACCTTGTAGAATATTACGGTCCGTAAGCAACAAGAGTCCATTGTTAAACAGTTTTTTTACCCAAGACCTTTCTTCCGGCATACTTCAGGACCTAAGATCTCGCATTATCAGAAATTTACAATTCCTCTTAACTAGTCTTAGGTTAAGTATGCCCTTAGAAAAGATCACTGCTCATAAGCAACAAGGGTCCATTTAACCTAAGACCGTTCTTCCCACAGACATTTGGCCCCAAGTAATGAAAATACACGAGAGCATCTCAAGCACGGCAATTAAAAGGTCTCGGTCTTAGGCTTAAGCATGCCCTTAAAAGTAGACCATGGCCCATAAGCAACAAGGGCCCATTGTTAAACAGTCTTTTTACCTAAAACCAATCTTCAGACATACTTTCGGCCCTAAGATTTTGTATTGCCATCAAATTTTCAGGGCATTTCTTTAATCACATTAGTTTAAACATGTCCTTAGAGATAGAGGACCATGGACAATAGCTCATAGGTAACAAGGGCCCATTTAACCTAAGACCATTCTTCCGACATACATTTGGCCCCAAGTAATGAAAATACGCGAGAGCATCTCAATTAAAAGGTCTCGGTCTTAGGTTTAAGCATGCCCTTAAAAGTAGACCATGGCCCATAAGCAACAAGGGCCCATTGTTAAACAGTCTTTTTACCCTTAAAACCAATCTTCAGACATACTTTCGGCCCTAAGATCCCGCATTTTCATCAATTTTCAGGGCATCTCTTCAACTCGTATTAATTCAAGCATGTCCATAGAGTTGACCATGGCCCACAAGCAACAAGGGCCCATTGTTAAACAGTCTTTTTACCTAAAACCAATCTTCAGACATACTTTCGGCCCTAAGATCCCGCATTTTTATAAATTTTCAGGGCATCTCTTCAACTGGTATTAATGCAAGCATGTCCTTAGAGAGGACCATGGCTCGTAAGCAACAAGGGACCACTTAACCTAACACAATTCTTCCGACATACATTTGGCCCCAAGTAACGAAAATACACGTGCACCAAAAACAGTACCACGATCGGCTTTCTCGGATGCATCTCAAGCGCGGCAATTAAAAGGTCTCGGTCTTAGGTTTAAGCATGCCCTTTTGAAAGGGCCACGAGGAAAACTGATGAAAAACGTATGCGAAGGTCACTACAAGATGCAAAAAAAACTTGTAAAACGATAGATAAATGACAGAAGAATTTTTTTCCATTTTTTTTGTTCAGGGACCACCATCATGCAAACGTTGAATAGTTATTTTTTTATCGTTAATTCCAGTAATAAGTAAGCTAACGAGACCACCTGAGAGCACACTCTGCTAAACTTCAACCGTCCTCAACTCGTCTCCCCCGAGCTTAAGGCATCGTACTTGTTGCCCAAGTCCAGCTTAGGTCCTCGGCTACCCGATTCGTCCACCGTCCTCGAGCCGCCGCGTCTCACGGATTCGAACCCTCGGTCGGCTTCCATGGAGTTGTATCTGGAAATTAAAACACGCCGTCGTTAAAACTGCATTCGAGAAATCTTCGAAGGAAAACCGGAGAGTTAGGGCCTCCCTAATCCGAAAAGACTTATCGGAAGAAATACGACGGTTAACGCTACTTTAAATGCTGTGCGCTTACGTTAGTCGTTGAAGGGACAGTAAGGGGTTAAGGCCTCTTTCAACCATGAAGACTTATCCGAAGAAATACGACAGTTAACGCTACTTTAAATACCGCAAAACTACATTAAATTTTTTTTAATTGACAGTAGGGTTAGGGCCTCAAAAAACCAGAATAACTTATCAGAGTTACCATAGTTAATGATACCCTCCGGTCCCTTCAAACACACTAAAAAAGTATTTGAACTGGATGGTTTGGGCCTCGGTAAGTGGGAAGACACCACTTTAAATATCGTAGAACATGTTAAGACATTTTTCAAGGTACCAGAGGGTTAGGGCCTCCTTAAACCTGAAAGATCTTACAGTAGTAATTCGATAGTTAATTGTGCCCTCCGGTCCTTTCAAATACAACAAGAAGCATTTGAAAGGACTCTACTTTAAATACTGTTGATTATCTTAAGACATTTTCTAAGGGACCAGAGGGTTAGGGCCTCCTTAAACTGGAAAGACTTATCAGAAACAATATAACAGTTAACGGTACTTTAAAGGAACAGTAGGGTTAGGGCCTCCTTAAACCAGAATGATTTAACAGTAGCAATTTGATAGTTAATTGTGCTCTCCGGTCCCTTCAAATACAACAACAAGTATTTGAGGGGACATGTGGGTTTGGGCCTCTTCAAGCGGGAAAAACACCACTTTAAATACCGTAGAACATGTTAGGACACATCCTAAGGGACAGTTTACTACGCACTCGCACTCTTAAAAAACGAGAAAACTGTTTACCCTTTTTTCCTTCCGTCGGCAGCCGAGGATAGACTGGGAAAGTGCATTTCGTCATCTATTTCCGGAGCGTGTCTATTCCTAGATTTAGATGTTTGGTGGTGGTTGGAACCGCCGCCGCCGCCACCGCTTCGCATGCTGGGCGGGATGTACGCTTTCACTACCACAGGTTTGTCTTCATCGTCTTCCTTTTCGTTCGTCGTTTCGGGAACCTCTACTGAAGAAAAAAAAGACGGAATGGCGGTGAAAAAATGAACCACGTTAAAATTGCCATCGTTTCGTGAACAACCATAAAAAAGGACCGGCTTAGTGGTTTACCTGTAGGAGTTGGCAATGTTGGAGGCGCAGGTGCGTTTTTAGCGGAGCTTTTATTCCATGGACCGGATCCGTCTCTTTGCCAAGACTGGTCTCCATCTTCGGCGTTACGTTCCTCCATTTTCTCTTTTTCGTATTCTTCATCTCTTAAATCGCTAATGAGGAAGAAACGAGAACTCGATTAGTTATGTGATGATACAAAAATATCATATTGCATCATGTACTAGGTCCTAAACTTTCCGTCTTTCCCACGTCTGTAATTCGGTAACACTTTCAATATTTGCAGAACACGATGATGATATCCATCAAGTTTATATCGAGCTTATATTAAAAAGGAGAAATTTTGTTTAATCGAGAATGAGTCAAAGACCAGAGAAAGTGTTTAATGACCTTCACAAACACGCAGATATTAATCAAATGTCCCTGACCCACTGCACAAAACTTGGAACGAAACCATTTTTTTTCTCTCTCGCAATTTTGAATTCAGTCTAGTTTATCGGCCAATTTCAACAGCATCACGTGATGTTTGTCAAACCATATCTGATGCAACTCTGACCATCCCCACTTTGTCTGCCAGACTAGTCTGCATCACGTACGGCAATCTGAATAAATGCACCATGGAAAGCAATCATCTGATTACTCGATTCATCACAAGTCCAAACTCCAAGTTGAAAATTGTGATCTTTGATACAGTGTTCGATGAGTAATGGGGTTAATTTACAAGGGAATTTAAACTAGTTCAACGGATCTGAATGTTGCCTAAACTCCTCGAATATCGTAATTAATTTACCTCATTTCAGTACCATAGAATCCGTACACAAGTGCCATGTTTAGAGAGCTCGTATGTAGTTCCATAATAAAATATGTAGACCCTCGCTGTACTAGGGATCCCAATAAACACAAAACATTTGTTGTTTCGGCAGAGTTTAAGAGGCTTAAAAACTGCTAAAGTCATAGAGAGCCGAAACATTGGCAGGGAGTACAAGTCCGGAAAACGAAAGGGGGAAAGAAAGGAACACGATCAATTTTTAGAGGAACTAGTCGGATAGCCGACCCAGTCTGAAATCAAATCTAGGGCTCTCGATTGTTTGTTTGTTTGATTTTTAACGTCGGCCCATTTCTGCAACACGAGGGCTAAACACCAACGCCAGGGGATGAGCCTCCACCTACCTGAGAATTTAGCCTATTAGGGGGAACTTGCACCCCCACTCGAGGGTCATTTAACATGCAACAATCAATACCGGACCTCGGTTTAAACTCTCATCCGAAAGAGCCGCCATTTAGGGAATTTCTCCCATTCGTAAAATTACCACCGACCTCGACCTGGGAACGAACTCAGCATCTTAGGATCGAGAGACAAGCACGTAACCCACTCGACCGCTGGCATCTGCAAGTCTCTCGATTGCTCCCGAACTAAACCCTTCTAGCTCGGAGCAAATCAGTTCAGTTTAAGGTGGGTAATAGGGAAGGAAAGGAGCACGATTGGGGTCGATTTTCAGAGTACCCCCACATTTGCCTGGACACAACTGTGGGAAACCACAGACAGGATAAACAACGCAGTCTGAAATCAAATCCAGGTTTCCCGATTGCTCCCGAACTAAACCCACCCAGATTGGTACAATTCAGTTAAGATTAGGGTGGGCATGGTGAACCCTAATCGCCCCATACCGAACTACGCTTGTAAATACAGCATCACAAAACCTGTCTTCATACATTCTTGACCTCCTGTTAGGCAGGTCGAATACACCCATTTTTCACCAAATTTTTGCGTATTAATACGCAAAACTAGCCCTCTTTGTATTACCTAATTTGTAAATTCTGTATTTTCAGGCCCGTGTAATCCGTTTCTTTTTCCTCGACGACTTTCCATTCATCATCCTCCTGAAAAGAGATATTTTAATCTTGAAAAAACCAGACCACAAACATATTTTAAGTAGTAGAAATCTTGTAAAAACAACGATTGCTAGTCAAACAGATGGCGCAATAGAACGAGTACGTTTTCAGAAGCGGCCATTGCCCGCAACAAACTTTCGTTAACAACGGGGTATTGAAAAAACGGGGCATTTAAACCAACCTGTTCGCTCGTTTTCTGGTTCGATCCTCCAGAAGACGAAACATTTGAATTTTTTTCCTTATCTTTCTTGCTTCCAGAACCTCTAGAATATGAATCTTGGCCTTTTCTACCACCGGCATCCATGTCGAAATTCATTCCCGATTGTTCGCCACCACCACCGAATTTCTTCTTTCCTTTCTTGCTCTTGTCCTTCTTGGCGAAAAAATCATCTAAGCTTGAGTCTGCCATCGTCAAATTTTCAAATAATTTAGTAGAAATTTAGATAAAGAGAGCACAAACACACAAAAAAACAAGAAGAAGGGCAACAAGCAGCCACCCAAAATCTCGAACGACGGCACACGTTCTTATTCTAAATTATCGATCGAATGTTCTGGAATATTAAAATATTCCTTTTCCGGTTCCGCTTTGAAAAAACTAAAAAGGCTAGAAATGTTATCTAAATAACAGTCTTAATCATAACTAAACTCGATTTTCACGATATTATAGCGATATCGATACGATAAAATCACTAAAACTTAATTAAAAACCTGAATTCTGCGAAGGGCATACGCTTATCGAGCACACGCTCCTGGATACGAGAATACGAAATTCGTAATGGAATGCGCCGCCATCTTGAATTGGGTGTGTGGGCTTTTCAACACCACGCATTTTACGGAGTCTCGTATAAGTTTGAGAGCAGCCAGAAGTGTATATTTCACCGTTTTTAACCTAGAAAAAGGGCCTGTAAAAGTATTTTATAGGAACATAAATGTCTTAACGACCAATAGCGACGAGAAAAATGTGTTGGCATAGAACGGCGCAATAAAACTTGATGTTTATAGCATCGGGTTTCCTCACGAGGCTCCGTACAAATTCTGAGTCGGCTATCGGCTTCCAAACATCGGCTTACGTTATGTTATTGCCATGCCTCACCATTAAAACGCCCATATCTAATTCAGCTTACATCCTTTAGGCTTGATACATGGACTTAATCGTTTATGATGTTCTCATGCGGCGTATGGGCTTTCTACATCACCGCATAAGTCGGCTTACTACATGTCGGCGATCAGCTTCATTTACATCCGCCATCACACTTCAGCTTATACCATATCGGCTACCAGCTTACCTTCCACTTTCATCGGCTTACATCATAACGGAATTTTTCCAATTTATTAAAAAGTATGCAGAATTGAAAAAAGACGTCATGAAGTAAGCCTATGTAATGAATAGTAAGCCTAAAAGAGCTGTAACGCAAGATGGCAGACAACAGATGTTATTCTTCATTTATGTAGTAAGCCGACACAATGAAGGGTAAGCCGGTTAATGAACGATAAGCCATAAACAACCTTAATGTAAGCCGTTCAGCCGACACGTCTACTTTATAGCAATTTTCGAATTTTTCCACGCCGGCAAGGCTTACAGCATGCCGGCTGTCGGCTTACAACACGCTGTGACGTCGTACGAAGCGTTACGTCGTAGATATATGTTGATGTTGACGGTTTTATTTCTGAAACAGGCAGCGTTTGGTGAAGACGTGCAGGAATTTAAGTGCGACAATGGTTTGATTACGTCATAGATAGACAAATTGTGGAAAATATAGTTATGATGGCGTTGAAATAGATTTCTGATAACCACAGCTGTCTCCAAAAAACCCTCGAAATCTCAACATCATCTCACCATCTTCACCACATCAACATCATCATGAAGGTGACAGCGAGTGTTTTAAGAAACATCGGAAAGATGCTGGATTTCTATTCCCAGTTTCATCCATCTCCCTTGTCCATCAGACAATTCATTGATTTTGGTAAGTACAAGATATATTCATTTTTTGAGGGAGGGGGAGGAGGGGAAAAACCCTTATTTGGGTCATATTGGATTTGTAACTCTGCATGAGGGCAAAACCTCAAAATATTTAAGGAAATGTGGCTCGGATTTCAGTGGACACTAGATGGCGACAAGCTAGAGACAAGTTAAAGATGGGGGTTGTGCCCAGTTGCGTCATCACGTTCACAAGGGGTTAAAAATCATGCAGTGGAGGGTCAAGCTGTAAACTTAAACGAAATTCGTTTATGTGAGGTACAGGGTGTCCACTAGCTAAAGCTGTCATAGTGGAGCACCCTGTATATTCTCAATTTGCTTAACACCCCCTTTAATACGTCATACTTAATTGGCATATATGCAATTATTAGTACACCCTGTATATGTTTAATTCATATGTTACGCCCTGTATATGTTGAATATGCTTAGCACACCCTGTATATATACATATATATCATTAGTGCACCCTGTATATTTTTAATGCTTCGTGCTACTGCTACTTTAGTACACCCTGTATATACTTACTGCTAAAGTGCACCCTGTAATTAAATACCCTATGCGTATGTTACACCCTGTATATGTTCAATATGCTTATCAGTATACACTTATATGCTCAACGCTTAACACACCCTGTATATACTTACAGTTAAAGTGCATAATGACCAATGCGTATGTTACACCCTGTAAATGCTCAATGCTTATATAACACCATGTCAATACTTTTATTGCTGCACCCTGTATATACTCACTGCTGAAGTGCACCCTGCAAATGCCCAATGCGTATGTTACACCCTGTATATGTTCAATGCTTAGTAGTACACCCTGTAAAGGCCAAATGCGGATGTTACACCCTGTATATGTTCAATATGCATATATTTGCTGAATGGTTATTAGTGCACCCTGTATATTTTTAATGCTTTGTGCTACCTTAGTACACCCTGTAAATACTAAGTGTTAAAGTGCACCCTGTAAAAATGCCCAATGCGTATGTTACACTCTTTATATGTGCATTATGTTTATCGGTACACCCTGTATATGCCAAATGCTTCATTAGTGCACCCTGTATATACATATACTCAACACTATTAGCGTACTATGCTTAGTGACAGTGTTATATCAACTGTAAGGTGCAGCAAAAATCACAACATTTCATCATATAGGCTACAGACTAAATGTTGAAAACTGTAATTTGAATTTCCGATGAAAGCACTTTCGGACACCCGGTACATATGACCCAATTGGAAAACTACAATGCAGGGTGTCCCAAAACAATTTAATACCCGAACTCGTATTTTCAGACACCCCGTACGCAATCACAAAACTCAGTATGCCATACAGTGTGTCTTTAAAAGTGCAGCCTCTCTCTACTGACATATGCACATTACTCAAAACGCTTCGGACGCCCTGTATAATTTTATGCTATACAGGGTGTCCAACATTCGAAACTTATTACTGGTTTTTTTTGGGGATTTTTTTACTCACATTTTCACGATTATTTACCGAATCCATTCGCCACATTTCCGTCAACCAAAACTTGGATCCTACATTTTTGGAAAAAAAGATAAAAAATATATTAAAATTTCGTAAATACTCCTTACTATAAACAACTTGTATATTTTTATAAACACATATCACGACATTTGGTTAAAATTTTCGGTACTATGAAGTTATCGGGTCTCAATTCTTAATTTTCAAATTGAAGATGACCTAACCTAACCTAAAACCCGATAAATATTTGAAAATTAAGAATTGAGAACCGATAAATATTTGAAAATTAAGAATTGAGACCCGATAACTTCATAGTACCAAATTTTCTTATAATTTTCACTAGAAGTAGGCCTATTTTTTAATTGTATCATAATACAAATGTTTCCCCTCCCCCCCCTCCAAAAAAGTGTTCCACTTTCACTACAATTTTTCCTCCTGAAGCCCAAATTGCTAACAATTTGTATTAGATATGATATTAAGTGATAAGGAAGCTACTCTAATCGAGATGACCTAAATATTGAGGTATAATGGAAAAAAAAACCCTTTCGTTCAATGGCTTTTTTAATGTTTTCATTATAGCGTGTGTTGAGAAACATGTTTATGTTGGTCGTTTCGCAACATGGATGACTAATAATAATAATAAGAGGCGAACAACTCGTATACTATGATAAATTCATAGCTGTAATAGGAAGTGCAGATGGAAGAGGCCAACATATGGGAAAACATTCTTCCGTTTTCACGATATATGGTTACTATTACAGTGAAATGCGTATAAAACATTCCTGGATTCATCAAG
>JAQGAE010004601.1:0-12504 GCA_034696685.1 Julus scandinavius | reverse complement strand
ATGGGCAATTGTAAAACTGTGCCTGATTTTGTCACATGGAAATGCTGCGGTGGAGAGTGGCTTTTCTATCAACAAATCGCTTTTAATAGAGAACTTGCATGAAGAGACTGTAGTCAGTCAGCGCCGTGTACATGATGCAATTACAAATGCTGGAGGCATACTCTCCGTTACTATTGATGCTAAACTGCTACAATCTGTAAGATCATCGCACAAACGATACCAACTGCATCTGGAAGAAGCTAAGCAGCAGAAAAATAAAGAGCAACAAAAAAGACAAGAAGACATAAAACTGAATTTGAAAATGAAACAGCTAGAAAAAACAAAAAAGAGGATTAGAAAGAATGCACTTTTGGAGGAGGAAGAAATAGACTGTGAATTACAGCAGCTGAAGAAGACAAAACGACAGTTGTAATTCGTTGTGAGGCAGATTTCTTCAAATGGTTAAAAATTGTTTGCAGCATTCTTTTATCTAAAATGCCTTTATTTATAATATTAAAGATGTAAACTGGTTAAACCTTATTTTATTTATTTTATTTTATTTAAATAAGCTTTTATGAAAAATGATAATTTTGATCTGGTAAAGTAGCTAACTTAGGTCAGGGAAAAGGGAAAATATTGGTCAGGGAAAGTCAGGGAAAGTCAGGGAAATTAGATTACTAATTTTGGTAGCAACCCTGACACTACTGTTTTGGACTTTGCTGGCCCATTGTATGTGAAACAAAGCAAGGCTGTCTTTAAAGCATACATCGTCCTATTTACTTGCGCGACCACGCGTGCTCTTCACCTAGAGCTTGCGTCCGACATGACTACAGAGACTTTCTTGCATGCTCTTCAACGTTTCATTGGACGTCGTGGTGTGCCAAATACCATTTACTCGGATAATGCCCAATCTTTCCATGCGGCTAATTGCGAATTGCAAGTTGTCTGGAAATCGCTCGCAAGTCACCAGGCCACCTAATTTCTTGCCCATTAAGGAGTTACTTGGAAATTCAATGCAAAAAGGCTGCTTGGTGGGAGGATTTTGGGAACGTATGGCGGGATTAGTCAAAAGATGTTTAAGGAAGTCAATTGGTGGAGCTCTCATGACATCAGAAGAGCTGAACACAGTACTTGTTGGGATTGAAGCCTCCTTGAACAGCCGACCCATAGTTCATGATTATGGGAAGGATGACTATGAAGAGCCACTTACTCCAGCCCATTTCCTGTTGGGTAACAAGCTGACGACGATCCCATCAGGTTACAGTAAAGAGCCGGAAAAGAACTTGATGCGCGTGTGGAGGGAGCGTCAACGTATGATGGACCACTTTTGGAAACGGACAAAAGAATACCTACTTTACTTGCAGGGATTCCACAGTCAAACAGAAAGAAGGACACGATTTGCAAGTAGGAGATTTTGTCCTAGTGCATGAAGACCTAAAACCAAGGCACCTATGGCGAACTGGAAGAGTTGAAGAACTACGTCGAGGACGAGATGGTCTCGTAAGAACCTGCATTCTCCGTATGCCAAACAAGACATTACTGACTACACCAATCCAATTGATTCTTCCCTTGGAAGTGAAAGATCAAGTTGGGGAGGATGTGGGGAACTAGGGATTTCTAGGGATTTTGGTGAGGTTGGTGCTGTTGGGTAACACTGTTAATAAATTGAATAAATCCAAGATGACGATCGTGTAAGTTATTTTTATGCTTTAATCTACACAAATATCACTCAAATACCAGGGATTGACCACAACCACTATTGTGAATAATATACACATTTCCTTTGCTTTTGAATTTTTGGAGCAATCTGCATACTGTGGATTTGTGAACACTATATTTAACACAAATATCTTTTTGAGACATCCCCACATTATAATCAATTATTTTGCCTCTTAAGCCATGTCCTGGACTATCACGAGCCATATTGCATTGAAAAATTATTCTCAGTAAAAGATCCCTTTTATTTGTAAAATGTTTTCAATAAACAACCTTGATTTTCTGTAAAAAATTATTACTAATAAAGGACTTTGTATTGTGAGTATGATTTATTATAAAAAAATCTAATTATCCCAAGTAATGTGAAGGTTAGTTTGAAGTTGCATTTGTTTTGTCTAGTGAAAAAGTGTGTACTTTCTTGTTTCTATATTTTTTTAAAGATATTTAAGAAAATTCTTTTTATATTTTTCTTCATTATGAAATATATGGAATGTACATGCAACTATCCATGTGGTTTTGTCTTGGATTTTAACCATAGATTTTTTTTGCATAGATTTTGTCCACCACTGTATATGTTTCCTTCTTTTTATCACCTGTTTATTTTGTTTTTAAGATTAATGGCAATATTTTGCTCATACTATTTTCAAGATGTGATTCTAATAGTTTCACAAAATATTTATCTCTAGGATTGTGTTATGCCGAATTTGGATCTCGTGTCCCTCGAGCTGGGTCTGCATACGTTTATAGCTATGTCACCGTAGGTGAATTCATCGCCTTCATCATTGGATGGAATTTGGTTTTAGAATATGTCATAGGTAAGAAATTAAATTCACTTGTGAATTTAATGTTTTCAGTGGCAGCTAGTAGAAAAAATAAGGGGGGGTGCTGCGAGTAACGCAGCGGAGTAATGCTGGAAAGCACGCCATGTGCGACTGCGGGAGTGACAGTCCTCTCTTGCTCGCAGCCCGGTCTGCAGCTTCCTATGTGCGCATGCGCACAACAGTCAAACACCTCGCAGCTTGAACTGTGAAACGCACAGTTGCATACACATTTTTTAAAATCGTTTTTCATTCACTGGGGAATGACTAAAGCGTTAATTAAATAGGTACTTATCTCTTAATTCACCGCCACGCGAAGTATGGATTGTCAAAAACAACATAACCACACCACACACCACACCTAACCTAGCCTAACCTAACTAACCGATTATGTTGCTTTTTGACATGCCATTTTTCGCGTGGCGGTGAATTAGGAGACAAGCACCATTAAATAAATTAAACAATAGATTAAGAATAAATGAAATTAGAAAGAATTAAAGAAAAAAAGACTCGTTATATTAAATGTTATCGATGATATCCAGTGATTGGGGATGCTGCAGTTCCACAGTGCCTATGGACGAGCTGCCACTGTTCGATATTATTTTTGTGTGAAATGTAATAATTAATAATTCCAGGCACAGCCAGTGTTGCAAGAGGTTACAGTGGCTATTTCGATTCCCTGATTAATAATGTCATGAAGGAAGCCTTTCAAAGGACCATGCCAATTAATGTGAATTTTCTCGCAGAGTATGCAGATTTTTTTGCTTTTGGCATCACATTTCTACTCGCTCGTAAGTATGCTGAGAAGCTTATAGATATCTCCTCAGTAAATATCTTTCCACAATCACTCATAAATCTCCTATCCCATCATAATATGACATTTTTGAATTATCACCATCTACCACCAAAACATGGCTTTAACCATCATTTTATATTGTATGATATAATTTAAAATTTGTATGGTATCAGTTGAAGGTTACATAAAACATGAAAAAATGCCAAATTTGCTCTTCATTGTGGAAAATTACATGTACTGTTTCTAAGGCTAATAATACAGAATGTAAGTCCAAGTAGCAAACTTGGTCATTTTGACGTCATTTTTTGCGGAAAAAAATTACCAAAAATGACGCGCAAATGTTTGTCCTAAAGACATCATTTATTATCAAAAAATGCTGATGGTAATTCGCGTGTAGTCTCCAAACAACCTACTTTCGCGGAAAACGAAGGTACTTGTCTTTGAAAAACTGGGCCCTGCAGTAGTATAAAGTCTGAGACATTTAACTTCTGGTTGCCAGGAAATGCTTTATTGCTAGAAAGCAATGCGGACACACGCAACGAACATAATGAGAGCATAACACAGTATAAGGAACATGGACCGAAAATGAGCTGAACCACTTTACACTAAGTGGAAAAAAAATGTACAGGTGCATGGTGACCACGTTACCAGCTCGCTAGTTTTCCTCCAGAAGCTGTCTTGCATGTTCGTTTGGTTTTATTAAGCCATTCAAATTCTAATAACATCATTGAAAGTTGTCTAAAATGTAACCAATGGATTTAAAAAGAAGTTTGGCCAACCTAACTCAGGCCTGCCCAACCAGACAACATGTAGGCGTTACATACAGACATTGACAAAATTATAATGAAACCCATTATTTTCTTGAATATTTTGAAATGGAAAATCAATAGACATTAACCTCGTCTGTTGTAATTTCAGTACTCACCTTGTAGAAAGATTAACCACCTGAAATGCTATATTAATTATTTTTGTTATGAAAATTATTCAATAATCCAAAAACATGGCAATTCCTCCACTGGTATTTGCATCACATTTTTTTAAATATTTCTGTAAAGAAATATTCTAGTGTCTAACAATGATGAAAACTCGTGAATTGAGTGAGCCTGAAGACGTACAAATCCATTTGCTATCATCAGGAGGATTGTCCCAAGTGCAAAGAACTACGCAAATGAAGTGCTTATACATTATGCTGTGCCGACTACCTTAAAACGAATCAATAACACCACACCACTGAAATCATTGCCTGGAAGAGGACGAAAATGGAAGACAAGCGCCAGAGCAGACCGCTTTTTAAAACGAGAATCAATAAGACTTGATCGTAACCGAAAACCAAAACAGGCGGAAGCATCATGATTTGGGGCTGTATGGCATCAGCAGGAATGGGAATTCCATTTATCCTGTCTTGTCGAATTAATTCTGATACGTATACCAGTAAAGGGAGCAAGTACATAGACCTTTATATTATACTGTACTGGTTAGTTAAGTAAAGACTAGTATTTTGTACAAAAAAAGCTCAATGTGCACTTTACCTGTTTATGTTATTTCTGGTGAAACGCCAAATAACTTATGGAAATACTAGTAAAATGTATATTGGCAATGATGGACATTTAGCAATAAAAACTGTGATGGTTCAATACATATCTGTTTTGGTTGTTACAAAACGGTATGTTTTAAAGTTGTACACTGGACAGGTATTTATCCATAGCTTACCTCTTTGTCCTAAGCTGTGGGATACGCTCCCCGGTGGAGGTTGATATTAACTTTCACGGATGAGCGAAATTATCTTGAGCAGTGGCTCTTTCAGATGAGATTTTAAACCGAGGTCCTATGTAGATCCGCTAGATCTATGCACGTTAAAGACACCTCGAAAGGTGGTTAAAGTCCCTCCACGTATGTAAAATGTCTAGGTAGACGATACAGGCTCGGCCCCTGGCGTTTGTGTTTACTCCTCGAAATAGACCAACTTAGAAATAGGCCAACGTTAAAAATCATCAAACAAGCAAACATTGAAATGATGATTAAGTATATGGGTGCTTATGAGTGCTAGAGTGAATCATGTGATTAATATAAAAATGAATTAAAAGGTTAAGATGAAATATTTTTATTTGAAGTTATGCTTGCATTTGGAGTGAAGGAATCTACCAAAGTGAACAATGTGTTAACCTGTGTAAATCTTCTGGTCGTTATTTATGCTATCATCTGTGGACTTTTTAAAGCTAACATATATAACTGGGAAATTCCAGAACGTAATGTAAGTTCTTTAGTGTTTCTTTTTTTTTGAAAACAGATTGTCAAAGAATGACGTGTTTGTAAACTGCATTTTTGTCTCCAGGTTCCGTCGTATGCCGGCAAAGGGGGATTTATGCCATTTGGTGTGAAAGGACTTATTGCTGGAGCTGCCAGGTGCTTCTATGGCTTTGTGGGATTTGATTGCATTGCCACTACTGGTATGACATTTAAGACTTTTATGACGTTATTAATTTATCTGATTACAATTAAGTTACTGAAATATGTCAATCCTTGAACCTCGATCCCAAACTTTTTAATATGTATTTGTCATCAAATATCAAAATCATGCGCTATATATAGGGAGACCAATAAATTCTGTTCAATTTAACTTAGTACCCTGCAGTCAGAAACACAAATGCCATATGATTATGAGGGGTTCACAAATTTGTCCACATTACTTAATTAAATCACACCAGGAAGCTAGGATGACGAGATCTCTCTGCAACTTAACAGAGAACACCCTGCCATCTTTAACTTCATCGTATACATTAGAATGATCTGAAAAATTTTTGAATTATTTTTAATTGATTTTGAAAGGTCATTTGTCATTAAAAGAAAAAGCAAGGATTAGATCGAGGACGCTTCCACGTAGTATGTTAGAGTTAACGTCTACCCAGCTTCATTTAGCTCCGTTAATTACAACACTTTGCTTTATACCTGTTAAAATGCAGATAAGTAGTTACGGCGGAAACGTCTATAAGTATAAAAAAAATTGAAGTGAAATAATAAATATACTTTAAAGATACTTTGAACACAAATTTCTGGTTTATGTCAGAAAAATGTATCCCATATGGAAAAAAATATAGCTTGAAATATATATTTTTTTCAAATATATTAGTTATATATGGAACAAATTCAGAAATTGGCCCAATATCAGTATATGCATAATACATTATATCTATATATATAAAATATATACGTATAATATGGATTCCTGAAATTATAATCCATAGGTCCTATATTTCTATGGGTCTAATATGTCAATGGTTCTGTTAACTCTACAAGAATCAGGTGTAAATAAAAATCTAAAAATAAAAAATTGAAAAAAAACCCAAGATCAGGAGGGAACGAACCTACATACTTTGAGTTCTTAGGTCAATACATAAACCTCTTAACTACCAATAAGTCGTTTATGAAACAGCATTGATATATAAATATTATTTTGGTCACGATTTGTAACACGATTGTGATATGGAAATAGTTTGCCTAAATTTTTATTGGCACATCAAAATATGCCTAAATTAGTTGTGGCAGACAAAAAATATCTGGAATATATTTTAAAACCAATTATTTTTACAATATATTTGTCTTATTAAAGTGTATCACCCTATACTTCTGTATTAAGACCATTGTCCATTGTCCAAGTTCTGCCTAAGCCTCAAATAAGATGCTGAACTATTAAAAGTACCCAAATGGGGAAACAGGATATTGGACATTCCAATATCCTTTAGGACTAATCCTAAGACAAAAGGGATTAGCAAACAAAATGTTTGAGAAACCTCTTGAGACCAAATTAGGCAAATGCTAATTAGGTCAACCAATGACTATTAGACAATGCTCCCAAAAGTTCATAAATTCGTCCCCTTACCTTAGTGGCAAATTTATATCACCTGGGATCCCTTCAACTAATATATAAAGGGCTCCCAAACTTT
This sequence comes from Julus scandinavius, assembly GCA_034696685.1. NCBI lineage: Eukaryota > Metazoa > Arthropoda > Diplopoda > Julida > Julidae > Julus > Julus scandinavius. The sequence continues at coordinate 5,254 of JAQGAE010004601.1, read as the reverse complement.
AGATAAAGCAGAGAGAGGAAAAGACTTACATACAAACTTTGTTTGTCTAGGCTGCAGAGCATTTGCTCCTGTTTGCACCTAAGTTAAAGTTGTTACCTTCTGCTAAATAAAAGACAGAACAAAAAGCCAATACGACTTGGAAAATTCTCTATTAATTTTCAGTACACTCCGAGGCCTGCTTCCCTCATGTTATCTTCAATTTGCAGTGTCAAAGCTGTTCGGCCTTAAGAAGGCTGAACACCGACATCTTCGGCCTTAATTGACATACCGTCAACTTTGGCCTTCCCTTACGCTTCTCAAGCTAAGTTGCATCTACCCATTGAACTCACCAAAATTAGTCACCTCAATATATTGTAAATATACATTCTGAAAATTTATTTTAAAACTATATTTTTACAATATATTTGTCATATATTGTAATTATATTCTAAAAATGAATTTTCAAATTATACATTTTTCCAACATATTTGTCATATATTGTAATTAAATTCTGAAAATGAATTTCCAATTTATACATTTTTACAACATATTTGTCATACGTTTAAAATATATTATATTTTGAAATATATATTTAATATATTACTCATATTTTATATACTATCCACATATTATTTCCCATATGGGTTATTCTGTTAAATAATGAATCCCACAAAATTGCCCTGTGAATTTTATTAAGAGGCACTTTAAAGACACTATTAAAAGTTTTCAGCAATCACAAATAGTGTTGGGCAAAGTTTCACAATGATCTGTTTGGGTGCAGATTTATCTTAATTAGGTATCAAATAAATGAAATGATACATGTATCTAAGGTTTCAGTTAGCTGTTTTATTTGTATCTAAAGAAACCTTTCCAAGCAAGTAGTAAGTTGAGCAAGTTTAACATCTTTTAGCAAAACATGTGCTGAAAGTGTACAAAAATTGAACGTTTCATGAAAACGAATAAAAAACCTATCTGTATTACGAATTGATAATTGCCTAATTATGTTATTCTAACGAGATAAACAAGTTAGATGCATATATTTAGTAAATTTTTATTTTAATTATGATTTTTTGAAAATTTAAACAATTCTACATCATTCATAATTTTTTTATAGCTGCAAATTGAAATTTATTTTGAAATAGCGCCATACCACCCAATCATGAGTAGCCCCTCCTCCACCCTGTTTGGTGTACTACTAAAGGAGAGTTAGTGGGAGTTGAAAACTGGACAGTATACTGCTAGGGATGAAAAAAGTAACCCTCCCTATCTCCCACTTTGGCAAATTAGAGCATTTACCAAAGTGGGAGAGGGGGAGGGTTACTTTTTTTGCAATTTCCCCCATCCCCCTCCCCAAAAAATATAATCATGTAATTTTACACATTACTAAACTGAAGAACAGGCTAGTAGCATGGTATACAACTACAACTTTAACCCTTACCGTGAAGTAAAGGAGTACGCAGTGGCACACTAACGTGCATTGGTCTACATTTAGATCCTCCGTAACAAAAGTGTAATCCAATTTAATACCTAAAGGTTACCAAAATGAAACATTGATAGGTTTTCACTCTATACCTAATGGATACCAAAATGAAACTCTTAGGTTTCACTGATGAAAACTTCAGGAGGTATCATTTGCACCCGATCAGACTTTAAAGATACCTGTGTAGATACCTTTATGATAATTAAAAAAGTCCTACTTTGAAACCTGTATGAAACTTTAAAGATAAATCAATTTTTTTTGTAAGGGAACTTAGATAAAGGACTTTGTTACTTAAACACGACAATTCGCAACACACCTAGACGTCGCTATGCAGCATTTCGCTATAACAACCTTTTATAATTATGTATGGCTCTTTTTCGATTTACGGCCAAAAATACTTATATAAAGGATGATTCATTAAGAACAAACCGGCAACCGTAAACGTTAGCCAGGGTGCCTGTGTGAAATGCAACCCAGGTAGTGGGTGCAATATGGAGTGACGAAGGCGCCATTTGGGACACTGGAATTGGTGAACTTGACATGTTTCATCAAGGTGATCCGGATACCATATCTTGTTGTATCCATCCTATGCAAAGTAAGTCAACACGAAACTTGTAGTTAATTTAGCCATGGTTGCAACAAACCAAAGAGCATGCAAACCCGCCCAGAGGTCACGGAGATATGACCAAAACTGCTTGTGGACATCTGACACCTGGAAAACCAAATGCAGTATGGTCAGCTGGTAAAATACCGTGACTGACACACTACATGAGTGAATTATTGAAACATTGTGGCAGCTTGCCTGCATGCCATGACATTGCAGCAGATATTCAATGTGCTGTCCATTGGCAACATTGCAACTCTGCAGTCATGTGACAATGTTTTTTCGGACGGTGCGAAACAACATCATTAACAGTGCTGCATGCATCCCGAATGCGTTGCTGTAGATCCTCAAGGTCTTGAGGCGCAGTCTCATAGACCAGTCTTAATGCACCACAGAGGAGGAAGTCTAATGGTGATAGGTCAGGTGAACGTGGAGACCATTTGACAGTGCCACCTCGACCAATCCATTGACCTGGGAATTTCCAATCAAGCCATGCCCGTACATTACGGGCATAATGAAGTGGTACACCATCTTGCTGTAGCCATAATACAGTAGTTTCCCTCAGGGCAAGGTTGTCTGCAAGATCCTCTACTACAGCTTGCATTATCATGTCCAAGTACCTTTGCCCGTTGAGTATGCCATGATAAAACATCGGGCCCACAAGACGATTACCAAGATTGCCACAACACATTTATGCTCCTTTCCACTTGATGTTTGTCTCATCCATTACGAATTCTCAGGAGATCAGTAGTGTGCATTATCAGTGTTGACTGTGCCATCACATGGTTCAACATCCAGTTACGGTAGTCAAGCTTATGCAGGTCATCACAAGGGCACAAGCCATGTTGAAGTTGAACATGGTAGGCATGGTAGTGATACCTTTGTAGTATGAAAACAACAGATGACTGAGAGATACCAAGTAACCTGGCAGTTGCCCAATTACTGGTATGTGGGTTGGTGGAAATAGGTACAAGAACTACAGTTGCGTTCAGATCTTTTGTTACCACACGTAAACGTGCATTATGGCTCTCCAACTGCACTCGCTTAGTTCGAAGAAGGCGCTCAACAGTTTGCAATACCACAATGTGGGTGCAAAAGAGGTGTGGAAACTGGGCATTAAACATGTGTGCTTCTCTGGCATTCCTTTGACATTCTCCATACATGACTACCATTTCACACTGTTCTTCCAGGGTGTACACTGCCATGTTTTCATACATGTAATTTGTTGAACACAAGCATGGGTAACTATCCTGCCTACAGTAATCAGACTGTTTTCCAGACAGTTGCCCCAGAGTTTACCTTAATATCAACACTGGGGCAATGTAAACTACAGTTAAAAACGTGTACTAATGTAAATAATCAGGATACTGGTATGACCTTCAATACATTCAGGCGTCAACATCCCTGTCTTACTGAAAGGATGTGAGGAATGTCAATGTCCATCAAGCATGTCCATAAACGGTTTTTGTCATATCTCAGTGTCCTATGGACAGATTTCCCTGCTCTTTGGGTTGTTGCGACCATGGATGAATTCCCTACATGTTTCCTGTTACTTCCTTCGCAAAGGATGGATATAAACGGATATGGTATCTGGATGATTTTGATGGAACATGTCATGTTCATCGATTCCAGTGTCCAAATGGCGCCTTGGCCACTCCATACAACTACCTGGATTTCATTTCACACAGGCACCCTGGTTAATGCTTATGGCTGCTGGTTCGTTCTTACTGAATCACCCTTTATATTGATTTGTTATACGGCCAACTTTTCCGAAACGTATCTAGGCCATAAAGCGAGGTAGAGATGAATTTAAACAACTTTAGATTTTAGGCTCAGTGCCCCTAGGTGAACCCCTCGGAAACGCATTTGAGTTACATGACAGGGAAATACTGAACTTGGTCGCAATTTCCATCTTCTGTGGCATTGGTAAGAGAATTTAAACTTTTTGTTTAATGGAACAGCCCAGAAAAGTACTGTGCGACACAGTACTTGAAGATCACGTATGCACATTAGCTCCTACACCTTGATTCTAATTCTCTGGCATGCAATCCATAAGCCACACTACCAATAAAGACCGCTAATTAGAAGCAGATGGCGTGCTCTTTAATCCCATAACAATAATGCCACAGAAGTAATTTTGTGTTGCTTTAATGACCATTTTTTATTGTTGATATATTGCTTTTAACAAACTTTGAACGTATTTCGTTTTGTTTTTTGTTGTTGTTCTTTTTTAAGTATCTTTTTTTCAAATAAGATAACGAAATGATGTTTTCTAGCTAATTGAACTAATTTTATTTTATTGGAATGCTATTGTACATTTGTGTACTAACTCCAGCAAACTATTCCAGAAGTATTCTGTTTTAATGTTAAAATGATAATTGTTGTATTTTATTTTTCATGCAGGCGAGGAGGCTAAAAATCCTCAAAGAAACATTCCAATTGCCATTGTGTTGTCACTCTTTATCGTCTTTTTGGCATATTCTGGTGTGGCTTCTGTTCTGACATTGATGCTGCCTTATTATGAGCAAGATGTAAATGTTCCAATTCCATATGCATTTCGAGAAGTCGGTTATCCGATTGCTGCCTGGGTGGTATCCATAGGTGCTTTATTCGGGCTGTCAGCAAGGTAAGAGCTTTAGATGTAGATTTATTTTAACAAACCATGCTTAGTAATACAATACAATAATGAAACATTGGCATTTAATGGTAACAAGTAAATCTCAGATAAATTAACACTTATGCTGTTTGTTAGCTTTTAGTGTATGCAATTATTCTGCAAGGTAAGACCAGAAATTTCGGTGAATGTGTTCGGAAAAATCAACATATTCTGTGATTTCAGAAAAGACGCTTTACTGTCCTTCAAAATAGACCCCCTGGACCACAATACACTTTTGACATCGTGTGTACAAATTTGTTGACGCTTGTACGTGAGAAGTTATCTTTTGGAACCCTTGGAGCTGCCTCGTCACAGCAGTTTTAATGTCCGGAATGTCAGAAAATCTGTCCTTTCAGTGACGTTTTCAAACGTGGAAACAGGAAGAAGACCAACTGGAGGTGACAAGTCAGGGGAACATGGAGGGTGATAAAGTTCGGTAACCTGTTTTCGGGCCAAGAATTCCCCAGTGGTTTTCGTCCATCAATTTTCCAGCATATAGGAATTGCTGGTTCCACCATTGCTGGAAATGTGGTGT
>JAQGAE010004600.1:0-12505 GCA_034696685.1 Julus scandinavius | reverse complement strand
TAAGCAGCTTCATACACCTCCACAATCTCCAGATTTAAATCCCATAGAGCATTTGTGGGGTGAGTTGAGGAGAAGAAAAAGAACCCAAAATGTTACAAATAAGTAACAGCTGAAATCTGTCATTACAAATGACAATTACTCAAGAAAGTACAAAAAAATAAGTTTCTGGTATGAAAAACATGCTGAAGAAAGTAGTGAAAACCTGTGGTGGACACACAAGTTATTAAAACACAGAAGACATGTTTAAATAATAATTTTAGTTGATTATGTCCAGTGCATGAAAACTTATTGGCATAAAAATGGCAACCTTTGTTTTATAAGTGTCATATTAATTTTATTATTAATTATTTTAATAAATCCTTTTGTACATTATTTTTAGAATGTTTAGTGCACATAATTCAGTTGAAAGTAAGCCGTTTTCTTTCTTGAATAAAACGTTATTGCAATTCAATCATGTATATGAAGGGTGCATGAAAACTTTGTTGATGCAGTGTAGGTCACTTAACATGTGCTTCCTAATTCTTAATCCCTAACAGGCAAAATATCAAGGTTTTTGATCTTTTTTTACTGCAGTAGGTGAAATACCCCTCTTCACACACCCTTTTTATTTTTAGGGGCCTAGAATCATTTGAAACAATTTATTGTAGACTTATATTGGGACTCAGTGGATGCATTATGTGGCATCGTTCTCAGGCCCCTCAGGCGAAAAAAAGACCGCAATTTTCAGTGCCACCTATGGGATTTATGCTGCATTCGGAGTGGTCCCAGACGCCCTTAAGATGATTTTATATGGGAATTTTTCTTTAACCCGCTTCTAGGTTTGGTCCTTGTTGGATATGCGAGTCGAATTTTTTTGATTAATTGGCAACCTAAGAGTTGGTCAGGATGGAGATGGATTGAAATAACTTATTTCATCCAGCATTGGTCAGAAGTCCCAATGTGTTCGACAAAGAAATCATGAAGGATCCTATAGGTGTGTGACCCTATCTAAGGTCACCCAACGTTACCATTATGCCCGATCATTTTAGGGGTATGTGGAATGTAATTGGTGCCAAAGTGCAAGGTCACGTGTGGCATGCCAACATAGGAATGCCTGGGCAGGAGCATAAAACCGGACAGCCAACGTATGGACGGGGTTTTGTTTTGAGTTTTCTAAACTTGGGCTGGTGCTCGACACGGCCTCTCGACTGACTCTGGGGACTGCTGAGTTGGACACGGATGCGAACCCTTAGGAAACGTGTGCAGTGTGCATCAGGCTCCCTTAAGTTCTGACCCTGCTTTACTGATCATACCAGTCAGAGCATAAGCGAATGGGGGACTGCCCGGGTGAGAATCATGGAGGTAGTTGGGGGGCGAACGTGTTTTGTTATATTAATTCTTTGTACTGTTCCTATTGATCTTGTTTATTTATTTCGAGTGTGACAATGTCGGGGAACGTTATAAAGGGATTAAAACAGCGGAATACGGTTTACACCTGAGTCAAGTATGTGTGCAAATAATGTGAAGTACTCTTGCGCAGGCAGTGGCTGACCCAAAGTGATGTGAGGGAGTCGAACCCAGGCTGACGAAGTAACTCATCACAGGTGTTTATGGAAGTTACAGTCTGCCTAAATATGCTCCTAGCATTTGCTAGTGTTAAGGTAGAAGTTTGGGATGGTATGCTTTGCTCTCTGCTTTAGCTAGGAGATGGTAGCCCTTTACATGCTATTTAGTGGTATCCCATGTGATGTAAACTGCCACTATAATTAGTGGTAGGATTTATGACATTTTGGAGGATATTGCCTAGAACCATGTTCATTGTCCTAATTAGCCTTTTGCTAATTAGACTCAAGGGGTCATTTGAACTTTGCTGTTTTCTAATCCCTATTGTTCGGGTATTAGTTTTAAGGATTTGGTGCATTCCAATATCCTGTTTCTCCATTTAGGTACTTAAAATTAGAGTTCGGCGTCAATTATTGACTTAGGCAGTACTTAGTCCTAGCATTTGCTAGTCTTATTGTAGAAGTTCAGGATGGTAGGCCTTAAAATGTTAATAAGAAACTTCGTGAATTCAACGAAAAGTGTAAAGGCTGTTACATTAGCACAACAGTTATAATATCATTTTGTATTAATTGAAATATGTTTCTTCTATAAAATGCTGTGATGATAATGAGTTCAATTAGCTCCAATCAAACCACTTGCTGTTGTGCTATTGGAAGAGCCCTATACACTTTTCGTTTAATTGACACATTTTCTTATTAACATTTACTACTTTTAACATGTTTATATTTTACAATATTTGTCCATGCATGTATATTGCAGTACAACTTAGTTTGCATATCTTGAAATTTGATCGAAGTTTTGTAAGTTCACGTGATTTTCAAGGGTTATTTTCACGGTTCTAAAAATTTGTGATCCCTAGTAACCCGTGGAGATCACGGAAATTAGCAATGCTTCGATTAAATTTTAAGATATGCAAACCACAGTCCTTGCCAAAATGATAGAGGCACCCCTTTTTTCCATGATATATGGCAACACAGGGTAGCTACAAAGATAATACTATAGCTATGAATTCATCATTGGGTTATTAAACACACTGAGATGACTACTTATAGTGAGTCCAGTTTGCTGATGCACGAGGGAAGTAGGCCTCGGAGAGTGATAGGACAAGGACTTGTACTGTAAGTTGTATAAAAGTGTGAACTTAGCTGGAAGTAGAAAAGAGTCCAATTCGTAGGTTTTGGTTCTTTGGTATTCTTTATTGCAAAAGACAGTGACAAGTATGCTAGGTTTTAACAGGAGCAAGCTCTGTGGTCTAGAACATTATGGGGAGATAGTATTTGGCTATCTCTCCTTCTCTGTCTACCTTAAGTTTGGGAGCCCTTTATATATGTTTGAAGGGATCCCATGTGATCAATGTCGACCACTAGCATGAGAGGTTGGTTGTTGTTTGTGACATCAATGGGTCACTTTACGTTAATTTGACATAATTAGCTTTTGCTTAATTGGGTCTCAAAGTTTTCCAGAACATTGTCTGTTAAACCCATTTGTTTGAAAATTAGGTCCAAAAAGGATATTGGTCACTCCAATATCTTGGATTTCCCAATTTGTAGTTTTCTAATTGTTCGGTGTCTCATTTGAGGCTTAGGCCGAATTTCTGTTAGGCCGACTGTAAACAGATTTATTCCACACAAGAACTGAGATCAACGATTACTGAAGAATGGGTAAAAATCCAGCGCAAACATAACAATATCGTCCAAATATATCAGGCACGCCTCCCATTTCAAGTGCAAACAAATTTGGTCTAAGCTCCTCTGCATTGTCGCTGGAGCATTACATAACCCAAAAAGCATACAAATCGAAATGCCCCTAAGAACATGAAAAAGCCGCTTTCTCCTGGTTGAACTTCCCCATGGGCACCTGCCAATATCATGATATCAAGTCCAATGTTGCAAACCAGGCCGACCCCTTCATGGTATCCAGCGCATCAACAATGCGGGGCAACGGATAACTATCCACCACCGTATTTGCGTTTAGTTTTCGATAATCTACACAAAAACATACAGACCCATCCTTCTTTTTCACCAAGACAATCAGACTTGAGTATTGGCTCTTACTAGGCATAACCACGCCATGTCGCTAAATTTCCTCCAATTCTTCACTAACAACCTCCCTAACCTAAGTCGACTATCGTCGCATCGCAAACGTATATTGGCGCATAGTCCCCTGTTTCAATCATATGTGAAGGCAATTTACTCAAACCCAATTCCTGCACTGACAACGCAAACGCACCCCAAAAACCCAACAAATGACGCAATGCCCTATGCTGAACCTTTGTCAGCGTAGGCCCCAACTGTAGGGTTGAATCCAACTCCTCCCCCTCAGCTTGACCTCTTTCCTTCCCTTGCTTACACCCTGTAGAATCAAATGTCATCACCTCAGGTTTCTCTAATGCTAATATTGAGGCCACTCTAGTTCCTACATCGAGATTTAGGGCATCTGCCGTCAAATTCCCAATCTGAAATAGACGACAGCGATCATCATTAACACACATAACTCCCCGCACCACGTGCACAGACATTCCCTCCAAAGGAAGAGCCTCTATGAGCAACATATCACCCTTTGCCTGCTCTAGAATTTCACACATGACCAGCAAGGACGAACATGGCAACAACGTTACTGCTTGCAACAATTGGATAGGCAATCCACCCAGTCGCGCCGCTCTCTCCTCGACAGACTCCAACTGATCCCGGGTTAATTCCGCTTATATACGCACTGCCTGTTCTTCCTCCATTTGTTATGGTGGTTCCTTCTCCACCCTCTCGGGTCCGTTCACCGAACCAAGGTGTCTTCTCTGCTTCACAAAAGAAACAACTTATGGTTTGTCTTGGAAACAAAACATCTCAGTCAAGGGCAACGGAATCCAACCCGTCCGGCGACAAAAATCCCCACATAACAAGGCCACTCCCTCGGGTCGGCGCAACACTAAACCTATGGGTCACCGTCTGACCCAGTATAGTTAGTACGACATCACACTCGCCCGCACTATCCACTGCTCGGCCAGACATACAGTCAGTGGCACTCCATCCGTTCTCAGGGTTAACCCGGGAATCACCAAAAACTTCTCACAAAACTGAGACCACGGATCCTCCATCCACTGTCATGAAGACTATTCTTGACCTAATCCGCACTTGAACCACTGGACTGGACACCTCTATCTGGACAGAATCTTCTTCCAAGTCATTAATTCCTTGTGGCCACCATGTACATTTGCCTTTAGTATTTCGAAGTTGCACCTCTTATCTGACCAGGATCTTCTTCCGAGACTATTTACTTGGGGCCACCATGCGCATTGCCCCTTACTATCTCGAAGTTCCGCTACTGTATCTCTTCCCAATCGTTTAGGGCAAAGCCGCTTAATATGACCCAATTGTCCACAATAGTAACACTTAAAACTCTGCACTTGAACCACAGTTTGTACCACCTATGGTTTCTCCTTTGCCCCTGGCATATTCTGTAGTACGGAAGGCACCCTCTGTGTTGGCTGGCCAAACAAATACGCCTATTCCAGTGCCACCAGTGCCAACCACAAATCGTCTACCGTAGCACACTACCGTCCCGCCAGTCCCAGGTTAAAAATAGGCTGTAATCCCGACACAACCATTTGCACCGTATCTGTGGCGGGTGTCCTAGGGTTAAGTGTCTGCGCTATATGCATCATATACACCAAATACTCCCGCATAGGCTCACTCCAACACTGCCGACAAGAAATGTATTTCCGCCACAATCTCGGGTTATATGTGGACGATCCATAAAACCGTCTCAAATGCTCGAACAATTCTGGGCACGTCATCCGTAACAGCTGATCACTGAGCGTAGAAAACCACTTAGCTGCAGTTCCAGTAAGGGGTCTACGCAATTGATGACTATATGCTGTTACAGGCAATCCCTCCGCCTGTACCACAATCTTAAATGCACTTAAAAACTCTGTGATGTCTCCCACGCCATCATACAAAGGGCCTTGTTCTCGGTGGTTAATAAATACGGGAACTCCCATTTGTGGTTTAATATCCGTCTCCATTTCGATAACTACATTTTTATCTTGTATCAGTCCAGCACAAAGCGCGCGCTCAACGCTACTAACTTGTGTCGCCTCCTGTGCTCTTCATAAAAGATCAGGGAGAGCGCCTTCCCACGCTTGCAATGCCAACTGCCAACGATCCGGGGTCAGACTACTCATTTGCAGGTTTACATCCATCTCTGGTGATAATTCCTTATTTTTCAAGTTCCCCTGGGCCTGGGTACCTCGCGGCCCGAAGGGCGTCATCATACGCGCTGCTTCTTTTGACCGAGTATTCGCCATAAAAACCGAACAACCGGAAAATCGAACTATGCAATCAGGGTACGCCGCGATAAAAGCCGACGTAAACGCTGCACCTTCACCATGTTATGTCCAAGGGACCAAATCACTCCTTCAATAATCAAATCCGGGCATGCAGTATGGACAAAATTAAGTTTAATTTAAAATCATAATAACGAAATATAACATTTAAAAAAGTCACGCGGACTGCAACTCGCAGTCCCGAAAAACAACTCAAAAACCCGAGCTCAAGCAGGTGACCAGCTTGGTCCACCTTCTAACCCATACTGCCCTCTGTCGCTCTAAGCTTCCCAGCAACCCTTGTATTGGAATGCTGGTCAGCACGGGGCAACAAAGGGCACGCATAATTACATACCACACATAACCTTGCATAATCACAAATAGTTCACCCGCCTGACATACCGGCCAAGCCTCTAGCTTTGACCCTCTAGCCTTGGGTACTCAAAACATGCATGGAAAAATACTGCAAAATATAAACATGTTAAAAGTAGTAAATATTAATAACAAAATGCATGAATAAAGCAAAAGGTATAAATGCTGTTCCATTAGCACAACAGTAAGTGGTAGGGTTGGAGTTAATTGAACTCATTATTTTTACATCAGACGTAGTTTTTTTTTAATTGTTTTAAAAATATACACAGGAAAACCATAAAATGTCTATGGCAGACCTTCGGTCCCTTCATAGATGGCTGAGTAACCTTTATCAGCTTCGACATGCCATATGAACGCTAATATAATTCAATTTTTTTAATGTATTCGATTTTTAATGATTAAATGATCACAGTCAAGTAGGTTTCAAAGCAATTTCGTAATCCAGAGAGCTGTAACATAGAGAACCATCTCATCATGCTGTTGAGAATTTCATCAATTCTAATGGAGATTATGGCAAGAACAAATCAAGTAGCGGTCCCAAAGCATTAACAAATCGTCGAAAACAGCTTGTTATATAGTGCATGAGCAATTCCACAGACGGATTGCTGCATCACAATACATTCAAACATCAAAATCAACTGTTTATAAAATAATTCAATCCAAGAAAATGAAGACAAACCCACCCCTGAACAAGCATCATATGGAAAAGAGGATTGTATGGACAAAATATCACATGACCTGTGATGAAACAATATGGAGTGATGAGAAGAAGTTTAATTTCGATAGACCAGATGGTTGGAAGCATTATAGGCATGACATTCGCAAAAATGAAATCGTCTTCTCGAATAGACAGGGTGGTGGTGTTATTATGGCGTAGGGAGCATTTGGTTGGAGTGGAAAGTCAAATCTAGCATTCATAGCTAGTCGAATGAATGCAATTGACTATCAAGAATTGCTTGATGAACATATGTATTATGCAATTTACAGAGATGTTAGATGGCACCAGATTTATATTCTAGCAAGACAATGCTGCAATTCACAATACTAAGTCAACTTGGGAATCGTTTTTAAGATACGGTGTTTGTGTTATGGATTGGTGGCCAGGCCTGCGTGTTCACCAGATCTGAATCCTATCAAAAACCTATGGGGTATAATCGCAAGGACTGTATACAAGCATGGCGGCCAGTTTATGAGTGTTGAAGATTTGAAAAAGGAAACTGTGGCTGCATGGGAAGAAATTTCTGATGAAACTCCACATACCCTCATAGATTTATCAGCTATTGAATATATAGTTTGTAACTTTATTTGTGGTGGCTCTATCATTTTGGGACATGCAAAAATTCTCAAAATGTGCATAAGTTTTGTTTTCATCTATTTTGCAACACATAAATCATGTACACTATGTAAAACAGGCTAATGTGACGATCCCCTGGGGGCCAGTCCCCGTATGGCGGGACTGGGCCCGGTATGCGAGGAATGAGAACCACGCCGGAATGTGCGCGGGTCAGAAGGGTTGCGTCATAAGGTGTAATATGTGGAAGGAAAGTTCGAGAATAACTGCATTCCTGCTGCCCAGGTCGCCGCCAGGGCGAGGTGAGATTTATAAGGGTGCTGGGGTCAGCAGGAGGGGAGTGCGGGTTTGGGGCCTGACTGGATTAGTCAGCCCTGGAGTTACATGTGTGATAGTCGCGCTCTTTATTTTTGCTATTTGTTATAAGCCCCGCAAGTTGGCGGGCAATCTTATGTAATCATCAGATCCTTGTTTCCGGATTAAAAGATGTTTATTTGCACTACATACGTTGCCCACCCGTGTTCTTCGCTACGAAGGCCTTGAGGAGGCCCTTACACTAAATAAGCTGAAATTATAACAAATTGTTGGTCGAATTAATTACGGATTAAAATCTTGTAGAAATTATGACTGAGTATCATTTTGGGACAGACTTTAAGGAGCCGGGTCTGGAATGCAAGAGGGACAGAAGGGGTTGAGGGCTCATGGTGGTTTTACCAGTGAGGAATACGTTTCACATTTGTCTTGAGCAGAGTGTCCAAACCTGTGTATCATGGGATACCCAAGAAGGCTGACTGTTTAGGGTGAGCAGGTGTGGTTGAGGACACCTGTGCAGACGATTTGGTAAAGCTAGGCCACAAATGGCCTGTGACTTGCACACTAGCCTAATATGGCCAATTTTTTCACAACCAAAGCACCTGGTAGGGTTTGGAATGAATGGCCTAACCGGAAATTTCAGGAAACTGACTCATTTTTTTGGATAACTTTAGGGAGGAAAAGGTAAGGATCAGGATGGCGGTGGGCTCAACTATGCCATTCCGCCGTCTGGTGATGCATTTTACTTCCGTCACATGCTGAGCAGACAGGAAGTCAGCAAGTTCTTCCAAGGTTGAATATAGCAGATCAGGAGAGCTGACAACCCCTCTGGTGCTATTGAGACTTGTGAGATTCCGCTGAGACCGTGTATGTGGCAAACATTATGCTAAGGAGTTTGGTGGCCTAAGATGGCGCATGCATTTCTATAAAGAGGGTGCCATCTCTCAGCTTACTGACACCAAGGTCTCCAGTGCCCAGGAAGCTGAAGATAACCATAAAAATCGCAATGGGCAAAACTTTAGCAAACGATTCACCTTCACTTCGTTTGACAAAATAATTAGGACAGTGACTCCAAAGAGGACCCTAGGTGGGGAGTTGCAGAAGCAGCTCCAGAGCAAGGGCAAGTTGAGTCAATTTGACTCGGAAGGGGTACTCTGGGGAATGGTAGATCATATTAAGACATTGCATATGAATTGGAAATATCATTCATTACAAGCAGTACATGATATCATCAACATAAAGGAACAGTTAAAAAACCCAGGACAGGCTGGCCAACTATCCTAACTGTGCGTGAAAAACGACAAATAGTCAAATGTGCCTTGAAATGTTCAAAGGGATCTGCACTGATGATTGCATAATTGCAATAACACCAGGAAAGGTTGTGACACCACACACACCCACAATAATAAATGTTCATCATAACGCTGGCATAAATAGACAATGGCATAGAAGAAAACCATTTATTGGTGATGTCAACAGAAAAAAAACGCCTTGAGTTTGCCAAACCATACACCCATACCTCGTTTCACGGCCTAGATGCGTTCCGGAAAAGTAGGCCGTATATCGAAAAGCCGTATAACGAATCAATTATTACAATAGGAACCCGTGTAATTCAATTAGATCCGTTCCAATTTTTTATAAAATAATATATTTTTTTAAATTCATAAAGCATTTTATTCGGTACTTACGTATTTTCCAAGACAACCACAACTGACTGCTCCTATCCTAACTTAACCTAGCCATTTTGCATTAGGTTAGGCTAGGATAGGTTAGAATGGGAGTAGTCTGGGATAATACGTAAGTACCTTTTATTCTTTTTATTTTCTATGAAAGTGCTTACATGAAAATAAAAGTACAAAACAATGTACTAATAATAAACGTTAATTTAAAAAAATCCTATGCACATATATGAGGTCTGGCTATTAAATAACAAGACTACGCGCACAGAAGACATCTTAGAGGAGTTAGGGGGAAACGAATGCAGCGTTGGATAGCTGGAAGAGTCTGCTATTCCAGTACGGAAACACGTTTTTGTGGCTGTAGAATAGAGGTTAGAAACGATCGTGTTTTTTTCTCGTGCCTATAACAATGGAAAAACAAGTCGTGGATCTTGCACCAGGACAACGCACCTGCCCATAATGCGCTGTCTGTGAAGCGTTATTTAGCCACTAAAAGCACTTCAGTGCCCGAACACGCGCCGTACTCGCCTGATTTAGCACCCTGTGACTTTTTCCTGTTTCCGAAAATCAAATCTGCATTAAAAGGAACCCGGTTTGAGTCGATGGAAGAGGTGAAACGAAAATCGTCGAAGCTCCTAAATGCTCTTACAGAAGACTTCCAGCATTGCTTTGACCAATGGAAAAAACGAATGGACCTGTGTGTGGCGAGGAGAGGGGACTACATCGAAGAAGAGCATTCGATTGTAGAATAATTTTTAAAATAAAACTTTTTCATAAGCAGTCTCGTTATTTAATAGCCAGACTTCATATGTATGTATACATATAATGAAAAACAATGGACAAGGCACTGTGGAACTGCAGCACCCCCAATCTCTGGATATCATCGATAACATTTAATATAACGAGTCTATTTTTCTTTAATTCTTTCTAATTTCATTTATTCTTAATCCATTGTTTAATTTATTTACTTAAATGTTTAGTCATTCCCCAATTAATGAAAAAAGATTTTAAAAAATGTGTATGCAACTGTGCGTTTTGCAGTTCCAGCGGCAAGGTGTTTGACTGTTGTGCGCATGCGGACATAGGAAGCTGCACGTATAGCGGCCGTATAACAAAACATTGTGGGCCGTATATCGAAAACGTGCCATAATTAAAAAAGGCCGTTATAGCGAAAGGCCGTATAATCGAGGTATGGGTGTACAGACAAACCATTGGCATTCTTAAAAAACGTGCTTGTATTATTCATACATGATAGTTAGTTTGAGGTCTTTAAACCCAGTAGGGTGTTTTAACTATGGAGAAGAAAAGGTAGCCCTTTGGAATCAGAAAACATACCGAGTACAATTAAGCATGGCATTGGAAGTGTAACGGAGTGGCCGGGGCTGTATGTAATACATTGGCATGCTTCACTCACTGCACAGTCACTGAGTGTCATAAAATTTGGGCTCTAGCCTCTAGATGTTTATCTAGCAACTGTATAACGATCCAGAGAGTGGTTGTTATATAATGCACCCACCTAGATCGGTATTCTAAGTAATGTATAATCTACACTATTCTTAGTGTACATCATATAATACTTCAACAACGTTCACCTGTATGTGCTTATTACGCAATCCTGCCAAGATCTTCTTCCTGTCATTAATCATTATTCTAAGAAACATGATGAATTTAATATTATGCATTTCATTCAATTACATATTTTCCAAGCTACTCACAGGTTTTCAGGTGGAGCAGTTAGCGAAACCATCATAGATTCCTCAGGAAATTCTGCATCTCCACTTGTACCAAAAGGATCGAAATCTTCGGTCGCCATATTTTCCTGACTCTCCTCTGGAAGTTGGTTAGTGAAACCTGAAGGCATGTGATCTCTCCACCGACTGCAAAACGGATCGCAATCATTTCGACTTTCCAGTGCTGAGGATTCTGCCATTTTTACTTAAATACAACCCACAGGGATGCTAAATCAAAAGCACCTTGCCATTCCGATGCTAATATAACGTTGCGGGTAATTCCATAGAATTATTCTTACTTGAAAATGTCAGCTACAGAAATACGGCGTAGATCAGGATTACATTAGCATGAAACCTAGATCAAAAATTCGAAAAAGCAACTAACTGGAGTAAAAACACGAATGTTTTCAACACTCTTTCAGCAATGCTGTTTACAGGCCTCATTCGGATATTCCGTTTCTTATGTTTTCTTGGCACTCATACTAAAAAATCCCTACGGAGCCCTGTACAGACCAGGCGATAATCGCCGTATACATGGTGATAAGAGATGTTTCTCCATCCAAACCAGGATTGTACAGCCATAGCCCCCTTTATACTACAGTCCCCTGCATGATTTGACAGTCTATGGGAGAAAAGGGGAACTTTGTTACATTTACAAACCTATTCCTTTTAATCGGTTGCGAGAAACTAATTTCAGAGGATGACCTTTTCACGGTTTCTTAGGCCAGGTCATCCTAAGGTCGTGTAGCACTACACATGGTGAGTATAACTCCAAGCTGCACCTACCGCTCTCGCTTCCTAGAGCGATCCGTTGATGATCCTAGGAGGCTCTCCGAGTCAGCCGTTCTGCCCCTTTCCTATTCCTCGAGATATGGTACTTGAAAATCGCGACATTCCCTGGATACCTGGTTCACCCCAACCAAAGGCATCCACAGACTCTTAACTGGATTACAAGGTATTTAATTTCGATAGATAGGTGGCAGATTGGCCGACCTGACATTGAAAATCGCTACAATGCGATGTTAGGCTGATCAATATCATAGTTGGATTAGTGAATGTAATTTTCCCCACATTCTCAAAAAGATAAGTTGCGAGAAACTAATTTCAGAGGATGACCTTTTCACGGTTTCTTAGGCCAAGTCATCCTAAGGTCGTGTAGCACTACACACTGTGAGTAGAACCCTAAGCTTTACCTACCGTTCTCGCTTCCTAGAGCGATCCTTAGGTCCGTTGATGATCCCAGGAGGCTCTCCGAGCCAGC